>JAPYYS010001550.1:0-34645 GCA_030522525.1 Campopleginae sp. 14b
TTTCTTTTTTATTTTTTTATTTTTATTTATTTTTTTTTTTTTTTTTATTTTTTTTTTTTTTTTTTTTTTTTTTTTTTTTTTTTTTTTTTTTTTTTTTTTTTTTTTTTTTTGTTAGCGCATCGAGTCGAATTTCCACAGGAGGATCGGATGTTGAAATTGCAAACATTTTGGAGTTTATATAGGAGAGCAGGAAGGTAAGGAGAGACGATTGCGCGAAATATGTGTAGAAAAAACTAATAAAAGGGAAGAAAAACAGGAAGACAATGATTAACGAAACACACTCGAGAATATCAGCAAGAAGTGTACACAACTGGCTAAAACTTTTTCTCTCCATTCTTATTTCTTTCTTTCTCTGTTTGATTTTTTTTTCAAATTTTTTTTCCATTTTTTTTTTTTTTTTTTTTTTTTTTTTTTTTTTTTTTTTTTTTTTTTTTTTTTTTTTTTTTTTTTTTATGAATTCACACGTACAGGAAAGTCCGTGAGTCCGTGCATGTGTGTGTGCGTGTGTGCGAGGATGACACGAAGGAAAGAGAAGGTGCAGGCAGCGAGCGAGCGAGAGGGAGAGAGAGAGAGAGAGCGAGGAGAGCATGGACGAGGGGGAAATTGGCAGCCCAGAAAATCGTTCGACCGCGCGCGCTCATCGTCGTACAGTGTTGCTTGGCTCAGACTGTACGACCGGGTCTTGAACAGCTCGAGCGATGCTTTTGCAGCAGCAGCGCGACTTTGCCCACTACGCGCCTCTCTTGCCTTATTTAACAGGCATTTGAAATTTAACCGATTCCAACTATGCACAACCGACTCGAGAAAATATTTCATTACATTTTTAAGTTTTAACCATTTTTTTTATATTTTTGTTCATAAAAAAAAAAAAAAAAAAAAAAAAATTTTGTCTACTTTAATTCTCAATGAAATCGACAGTGTAGATCGCTACGGTCGCCATACACAACTCGTCGAAATATTCACCAAACCCACGGCCATGGACGTATTAATAATTATTATTATTAATTTATTTTTATTAATCATAATAATAATTATTATAATTAAATAATAATTAAATAATTATTAATAATTCTCACAATATTAATTATTATTAGAATAATTAATAATTATTAGAATATTAATTATTGTTAATTATTTAATTGATTAATGTGAATGAATGAATGAATTAATTAATGAATTAATTAGTTAATTAAGTATGAGCGTTCGGAAGGGATCGTAAAAACCAGGAAGGGTTTACGGAGGAATGAAAAAAAAAGTTAGTTAGTTAATTAATTAATTAAATTCGTGTGTGCACGAAATTAATTAAAAATTGATTGGGAGAACTGTAAGAATTTGATAATAAATGAAAAAATGTTTTTTTAGCCTTGAAGAGCGAAGAATAAAAAAAAAATTCTCATAGAACGTTCGTGTCCTTAATAAATAACGGGGCGTAACGAAAAAACCGATAATTGTGGCAGCAATATAAATTTTTTAATTGAAAAGCCCGAGTCTGAAGAAATTTCGATCGAAATTCGACAAGCGACTCGCTAATCAGCATCGGAATCGTGCGAAGAATATAGATTACGCAACGCGTGAACTGAATCCTCGAAATCGGCGTGAAGAATAAAGAAATTAGAAGAAAAAAAAATAAAAATTTCGATCGCGTCGGGATACCAGAATAATGAAAATAACGATGAGAAAAAAAAAATTTATTTTAACGCGTATTTTCGAAGCGGAATAAATTTTTCACGATATCTCGGAAAATTGTTAATTTAACTGATAAATTTGCATTTATATATAAAGAGCGAACAACTGGCCAACAGTCCAAGAGTTTTGCAAACGTTGTAACAGCTAATCGAGTCGGTTTACATAATTGAATCGATAAACGGTCGCGCGTTGGTGAGCGGGTTACCTCTGTCGTTTCGATTTCGTCGAACCTCCGAAATGAGCACCGCTGTCATAACTATTTCCAATGTTTTGAGAGTACAGTCCGAGCCAAATCTATTCGTTATAATGTTTTTCTTTGCCCGCGATCTTTTCTGAGCGTCGGCCTTTTTTTTCTTTAATTTTTTATATTTATTTTCGTATTTTTTTTTTTGCTCGAAATTTTACCCAGATTTTTATTTTATTTTTTGTATTTTTATGTCTCTGCCTCTTACTCGAGTGCTGCTCCGTATATTTATAGCGCTAATTGCGCTCGTGTAGCAGCTGCACTCACGGGGCACCCCTGTTTCATATTCTCACACTATTTCGCCATTGATAGCTACTGCTCGAATCTCATTATCATCGTCATTATTCGATCCACTTTTTTTTCCATTTTTTAATTTTTTTTTTTAAATTTTTATTCCTCAAACGATCGAAAACATTTTCCTCGTTTGTGTCTGCGCGCCATTTTACGATCGATAAGCTCTGAATTTTAATTGCGTTCGTAATTTAATTTTCAATTCGTTTCCTCGTCGGGAAATTGGGTTTTCAGTTTATTTTTCATCGTCCAAGTTTAAAATTTTTTATTTTTTCACAAAATATATTTATTCGTCATTTTTGGCACATTGGAATTTTTTTTTCGAACGTAAATTCGGAGACTCGCGAGAAAACGGTAGAAAAGTTATAATTTTTCTGTGAAATTATCGAAAATTTTGTTTTTTTTATTTATTTTTAGACGAATTTGGGAGAAGAAATGAAATTAAAAATTTTTTTCCATCGCCGGAGGTGTTTTTCGAAAAAATGTGCAAAATTTTTCGGAGCTATACTTTAAATAACCATATATATTGAGTGTGTTCGTGCTGGATGAATCACTTGAGAGATCGCGAGTCGAGTGGGACAGTGGTGCCCCGAGCTGTTCTCGGGCTTATAATGCGGACACTTCGAGGCCGTTGTCGGTGTTGTATAGATAAAAAAAGGAAAAAAAGAGAAAAAGAAAAATTAAAGTAAAACAAAAAAAAAAGAACATATTCGAGGCTCGACTAATAAAATTTCCAGATCGATGAACATGATTAAAATTTTATTTCCCATCAAAGACTGTTTTTTTTTCTTTATACACGCCTCTGGAAATTGATTCGAAAAAGCTTTCGAGTCGTTGAATTCCACGAGGTGAAGAGACAAAGAAATTCAATGGTCACAAAAAAAAAATTTATGAATAAAAAATAATAATTTTTTTTTTTAATATTAAAAAAATGTTCAATTTTTTATTACGTTATTTAAATAATGTATATATAATGATATATAAGTAATATTAAAATAAATATAAATAAATATATTTAAAAAATGTATGTAATATATTATATATATGAATCCATATTTAATTAATATAATATGAATATATATTTTTGAATATTTTTTGTTATATATTTATGCATTATTTATATTTTTTAAATATTATTTTATTTCATATTGAATAAATTCAGTACGATTTAAAAAAAAAAATAATTAATTAATTTCTTTACTAATTAAAAAGTCGTCACTAATTAGATAAAGATTAGATAATTGATTTTTCTAGCGAGAATTTGAAAAATGGATTAGCATTACTTTATATAGAATTTTTCGAGTTTTGGGAAAAAAAAGATGGAGGCTTATCGTTCTCGAGGATGAAAATACAAATATTTATTTTATTACGCCCTCCCCCACGAGAAGGAAGGAGCGTGGATCAATATACGAAAATTCGTCGCGTAAAAACTCCTTCCGCTTGTGAACGGGCCTTTAAAACCGAGCCGTGCGCACGCACATATTTCTCCATCCCCTTCCTCTCTCTCTCTCGCGCTCTCGCTCCCGCTCGCTCGCTCTGTCCCCCTCCCCTTGCGCGACGCTTCTCGGTGTGGAAATGTTTTCGAACACGAAGCAGCACACCAACACAGCGCTCTCCACGGATTTAAAAACCCACACAAAGACACGTGACTTGTCGCATACACATCGAATTTAAATCGCATACGCTCGCGACTCGGACCCCTCGTCCCCACAATCATAAATATGTGTGTGTGTGTCATATATATACATGTGCAAAGCATAAACGGCCAACCCAGTAATACTATCGATAGATACACTTGACTCAACACCCAACAAAGCACTCGGCACCGTTTAAACATTATATTTACATATTTCTTCTTTGTGTATTACGTTTTTTTTTCTTCACGCCTCGGAATCTCCGCATCGTTGGAAATAAAAATATTTGAGAAATTTCTCGCTTTATTTTTCAACGAAAATCGATTTTCCGACCAACTCAAAAATTTCATTTTTTTTTCGTGTCGAAATAATTTATTCAAAGATTTTTATTGAATCATTATGTGATTGTGTCATTTTTATTCCGATGCTCTTTGTCGTGGAACTGACTGTTACGTCTCCGAGGTCAAGTCAATGTCGACGCCGAGTCCGTTTCCCCAAATTTAGCGTTGTGCTTGGAAAATTATTCTCCTGCCGGGACTTTTCGGCGTGGACGATGCAAAATCTTTTTTTTTTATGTTCACAGATTTTTCTTTGTCTCTTTGGAAATAAATAAATAATTTCGTTTGTTTTTTTTAAATTATTTTCTTTTTCCCCAATTTTCGATGATTTGGAAATAAAACGCGAACGAAATGTTTATCGTTTCTATTTTAATGGGGAATTTGGCTCGTTAAATTTTTATCCTAATTCGAAATAAAATGCGTATGGGATTTTCCAAGCTTTTAAAACTCGGTAAACCGAGGGATGGGGACTGGAAAAACGTATTCATAGAAATTGTCAAAGCGCATGCGGTCCTCCAATGAATTTTCCTCATGGAGCGAGTTTCCTCTCCCCCCTCTCCTCCTCCGACTCGTCCCCGTCTCTCCGACTACCGACGAGCAACGTCCCAGGGTCAAATAATTCCTCGCACCCTTCGCTTCATCCTCCCTCGGGCCATCGACACCAAAATGAGCGGAAATATATTTTTTTACGCTACTTTTTTTTTTTCTCTTCTCCGGATTATGTTTTTTCTTTATTTTCAAAGTGCCTCCCAGTTGCCTTGACCAATAACCAGAGAGCAACGTAAAACAAAAAAAATGGAAACGCGATCGTCGCAAAAATTTCCATTTTCGTTTCGATTTATCTTAAAATTTTTTTTTTTTTCTTTTCTTTACAGATTTTTTCTCTCCACCGAGGAAAATGATGAAAGTTTCCGCAATTTTGTCCAGCGCAACATTTCAAAAGCAAAAATCTCGCGGGTATTGAAAAAAAAAAAAAAAAAAAAACCCTCGCGCTCCAACGAGGCAATTTTTATAATTCATCGGCCTGAGCTGCATGGCGCGTCGGTACGAAAGAAACTCCAGAGGTTATGAAAAGATGTGGCGCGAAGCTTCACCTTGTGTTACTCGTTTCATCGGTGTACGTGCGTGTGTGCGCGCTACACCGAAGCATCGTGGCGCGCTCTCCAGGCGAAAACCGCAACTATTTAGCATCTCACTCGATTACTAAACTAACATGTGCTTCGATAAATACAACAATGCTCCACCAACTTCGCTCGAATTTCGTTGCGCGAATGAATTTTCAAAATAACAGGAAAAACCACAAAATCCCGAGGAAAAAACTTGAATAATCATCAAATAATTAAAAATTGAGGGGAAACATTTCACATTCCTCGATTCTTGACCCCCTCCCCCCCCCTCGCCCCTCCTGGAGCCGTGATTTTCGAGTTGACTTCGAAAATAACCTCAAAATCCACTTTTTCTTTACTTACGCAAAAAATTCGTTGGATTCACAAAAATCTCACGAATTCGACCCAAAATTTCGAGATTGAAAATCAAAAACGCTTTTTTCACGAATTTTCCAATTTGCTTCATGGAAATAAAAAGAAAATAAATAGCGAGCGGTAGAGGTTGCGATTTTGCCACGTCATGGGCTGCAATTCACTTCGGTTTCTCGAACTGAACGGAATATTGATTCGTTGCATTGAACCGTTAAAATTGGAGACAAAATTTCGAGATTGGAAAAAAAAAAGTTTTTTCTTACGGGTTTTTGGCTCTGGTGCATGGAAACGAAGAGAAAACGATTTACGAACTGTATATAGGTTGATTTTTTGCAACGACGTCATGGCCTGCGTATCGGATTAGTAAAATGTACAGGCTGAATAATCTTTGCGCGGATTAAAAACGTTTTTGTCTGTAAAAGATTTATTGGGATGTGTCGGCATAAAGACGCAGCAGGCAGGCAGGCAAGCAGAGGTAACGCGACAAATGACTTAAAGTTTCGAGGCAGGCAGCGCGTCATAGGATAAATAATTTTCATTTATTGTGTACATAGTGGCCTCCGCAAGTCCTTTATTCCGTCGCACGGCGTCTTTACGACCGACGAGATTTCACATCGAACGCCTTCATAAAGATAAAAGATTTTGAACGAGGGAAACACCAAAAATTAAAGAAAAAAAAAAAAGACGACAACAATATTTGATATTTCTTAATTAATTAAGAGATTGATTGAAAAATAATTATTTTTACCTCATTCATATGAATAAATGACGTCTACGTTTGCATCGGTTGGAATGCAATGAAATTCGTTTTTTGAGAAAATTATATCGGCTCGGAAAATTTATCCAAAAAATTATTTTTCGAAAAAATTAAACATTCACTTAAAAAATTGAACAATTATCCAGAGATTTAAAGAATTATTTCAAAAAATGAACAATTATTGAAAAGATTGAGTAATTATTTAAAAAATCAAACAATTATTTTAAAAATTGAGCATTTATTGAAAAAATTCAAGAATTATTAAAAAAATCCAACAATTGTTGAAAAAATTGAACAATTAGTCTAAAAGACTAAAAAATTATTCAAAAAATGGAACAATTAGTTAAAAAATTAAACAATTATTTTAAAAATTTGAAAATTATTCGAAAAAACTAAAAAATTATGGAAAGAATAAAACGATTATTTAAAAAATTGAATAATTATTCAAAAAATAAAATAAATGATCAAAATATTTAACAATTATCGTGAAAATGAATCAATTCTTCCGAAAATTAAATAAATTATGAACGAAAAAGAAATATTGTTCGTTGCATTCCAACGTCAGAAACTTCGGCACGATTAAAAAAAATAATTTCAATGATTCAGCGTTCTCGACTTGGAATTCCTAGATAAATAATAAATAGCTCAACCTTTAGATATCAGAATTTTTAAATTATTTATCGATCCATAAAGCGAGATTAATGAGAGGCCGATAATGAAAAGTTGATCAAAGGCAGATGTCACTTTCTTTGAAAATAAAACTGGCACGATTTTCCCAATAGATTACGAGGAGTAATTAACTGCTCTGAATCTTCGTCTCGCGACATTTTTATGGAGCTCCGTAAAGTTATGGGTTAATAGGAGGATTTCAAACTTGGAATATCTGCTCCATGAAATACTCAATTTTATAACATACTTAACGTTTTTATGGGGGGACGTACGACTATTAATACGACGCACACAAAAATAATGCCGAGTCATAAAATAATAGTTAAGAATTTCGTCATTTCGTATTTTTGATTACTATTATCTCCGAATATGCAATGCATGCTCTTTTCAAATATACTGAGAAGACCCGGGCCAAGACCTTGAAATCATCGAGATTCATTTTCTTCGCGTCTCTGCACGAAGACAATATTAAATTCAATATTATACAGTCACAAAATAAAAAACTTGCGGATGACCTTGAATTTTGCACGATATCTAGTGTACAGAATATAAATTTTCCGTTTTTTGGTTTCATTTTATTTAAACCATTTGACGTGATGCTTAGATAAGACATTTTGATGTGCTGAATATACGTATTTTATTTTTTTTTCCTTCTTTTTGATTTTATTTTGAATATTTTAGGTAATTTTTAATATTTTCGATATTTCGAATATTTTGGGTATTTGGATATTTGGATATTTGGAATTTTTCCAAAATTTTAGGAAATTAAATAATTTGAAATAATTTGGAAAATCTAGACATTTTAGGAGTTCTAGATATTTTTCATGCGAGATATTTCGATAAGATATTTCAGGAAATATTTTTTTATTTTATACAAAGGAAATTCATTTTATTTTTACTTTTTTTCTTGGGAATTCATTTTATTTTTTATTTTCATGGTAATTTATATTCTGCTTCGTAAAAATTGAATAATGTTCAATGTCATGGCCTGTTTCCATTCTGTAGCGTTAGATTTCAAGTTTTTATTTTCTCACAGAGCCGATAAATGTTTTCTGTAAACTATTGATTTTCTATTTATTTTTTTCATTAAGAATGTGACGAAAGAATGGTTGGGTTTGCCGAGCTGCAAAGTAAAATGTTCATTTCTCTCATAACGGATAATTTATTTGTCATGAGAATACGATTCATATCCTTTTATGTTTCGTAATGTTGGGGGATATTATATCTGAGAATGGGTCTCGAGAATGAATTCAACAATCCGGCCCTGAGCTTCCCCCCTCCCTGCCCCTACCGCTGGTTTTTTGTATCGAGACTCGAGATATCGTGCTCTCTCGCCCCTTTGCTTCTTTCTCGCTCCACACTCAGCTGGCTCTCTCGCTCTCTCGGGCGCTTCGTTTCATTTCCTCCACTCGCCACCACGCACGTCGCTACTTTTGTTCGAATCACTCCGCTGCGCTCACGCGCTCAGTCATCGAGTCATAAACACACTCACGTTTTTCTTTCTTTCTCGTTTGTGGATTTTTTCGCGAAGAAAACGAAAGAAAAAGAATTTTTTTTTTTTCGATCGTTTCGGCCGAATTTTCGGCGGAGAAATCTCGAGATTTTCGTCAATTGAGAATCAAGGAAATCCCCGTCGATATGGCTGAACGATCAACGTGCACCGGAACGTTTTATATTTGAGCTCCAAGAGTCGCGTACGTGTGCGCGTGGATTTCGATGCGGCCCTGAAATTTCGCCCCACCATCTGGCTAATTAAGAGGTCGGCGAAACTCGTGAGCTTTCGGAAATCTACGCTCATGCGAAAATTTCCCTTTCTAAAGTCAACGAAACGTTTTCATGATTAAAAATTAAACATGTCTCGTCGACAATCAAAGGAATCGTTAATTAAGCAGCACCTGCTGCTGCTGCTGCCAATTTGGGAGAAAAAAAAACAACTGCCTGACAACGCCGATAAAACAAATAACTCGAAATCCATGAAAATTTTAATTTCATTAATTAATTTATTAATCGATTCAATTAATTAGTAATTTCGAAGATTCCGAACAAAAATTGGGTAAAGAAAAAACTAGTTTCGATGGAAAAAAAATGGAAAATTAAAATCGGTTCAATTTTATGAAGAAAATCAATTCAATCAATTAATTAATTAATTTTATTAGGAAAATTGGGAATTTCGAAAAAAAACACCAATTTGGATGGAAAAAAATGGGAAATAAAAATCGGTTCGTTTTACCGATGAAAATTAAGTTCATCAATTAATTTATTAATTAATTATTATTTTCAAGGATTCCGACAAAAATTGCGAAAGAAAATCAAATTTGTATTTGAAAAAATCGGAAATAAAATTCGTTTCGTTTTAAAAATATGAATCAATTTTATCGATTAATTAATTTATTAACTGATG
The DNA here is from genome assembly GCA_030522525.1 of Campopleginae sp. 14b. Classification (NCBI taxonomy): domain Eukaryota; kingdom Metazoa; phylum Arthropoda; class Insecta; order Hymenoptera; family Ichneumonidae; species Campopleginae sp. 14b. Next base: position 9,499 of record JAPYYS010001550.1, read on the forward strand.
AATTGATAAGATTATTTATTTATTTATTAAAAAAACAATTGATTAATTAATTAAGCTGATTATCAAAATAAAGGGTTCAGAACAAATTGGGAACAGATAGAAAACGCGTTTAGATGAAATAAAGTGGGAAATAAAAATCGGTTAGTTTTAATGATGCAAACTTGAGCAAGTATTTCTGCTCGTATAGCGGAGAGGAGGGGCTCGCGTATTATAAACCTTTGGCAAGTCACGCGCATAAATGTACTTGTCGCGAGACACTGCCGCGAGTCTCCAGATGTACTTTTCTCTCGAGAATTTGAGAATCGAAGGTAAAGGGGAACGAAAGATGTCCTCAGTATTCCAAACACGTTATGGAAATGCAATGTTTGCAGAGATATAAAAGCCGCGTTAATTTTATCCTTTTTTCCCATTTTCTTTCTTTCTTTTTCTCTCTACAAGAAATCCATTTCAACTATTGATTCCTCCGATCCTCCATTTTGTCCAAGTTTCACTAATTCCACTGCGCGTCATTATTTTCAACCGTTCCATTTATTTTATTTACTTTACACACGAAATTCTTCCAACTGCACTCAACAAACTCGACGAAAATGCATTTTTTATCGTTACTGTGCTCTCGGGAATTATGATGCTGAATTTTTTATCGTTGCAAAACGAAAATCATATTTTTTATTCATTATTTTGATAATTAAGGGGATAGTGTTAATTTTTCTTATAAATTCAGTTTTCAAATAGCAAAAAGACTGTCTCAATATTTTTAACGAATACTGGATGATGAAACGTTTGTGCTCTGCTATAAAAAATTCAACAAAAATTATATTTTTCAATCATTATTTTGATAATTAAGGGGATATTTTTCTAATAAATTCAATTTTCCAACGGCAAAAAAGACTGGCCCATCATCTTTGACGAATATTGTGTGGGAATTTTGTGTTCTGCTATAAAAAAAACGCCAAAGATTATATTTTTATTCCTAATTTTGATAATTAAGGGGATCGATGCAATTTTTCTACTAAATTCATATTCCCAATGGCAAGGAAGTCTGTCCCATTGTCGTGGACGAATACTCTATGAAAATCGTCGTCTATAAAAAACAATGAGTTTTCGTTGCATTCCAACGATGAGAACTTCGTTCCAAAAGAAAGGAAAGGGAGGAGGGGGGGGGGGGGGAGGAAGATCAACGTCATTAGTAATATATAACTTTCATAAATGTTTGCGTCCAACGATTTCGTAACGTGTTGGATTGATTTTTAAACCTGAACTCAATTAATTCAACTGGCAAGGTGATAAAAATGGAGAATTGAATCAGCAATGTATCGGCGGTGTTGTGTGACAAGTGTCGACGTTGAGCCCAGTTAAATAAACGTGGAGAGTCCGTGATCGTATGTGACGACGTTGTTTTCTGGGATTCTCATTTTTCCTCATATTTTTTTTTAACAATGCGATAATTATCGGAGTTGCCGGGCGGGAGTTTTGCGTTGGACTGTACTAGTCGTTGGCTTTGCTGCTCGATCCCCTCGCGCCATGAGATCGCGTCACTCGTGCCCCCGCGGCGAATAATTTTGCAGATTAGAATTTTATCCCGAAATATCAATTTTTTTCATTTTTTTTTTTTTTTTTTTTTTTTTTTTTTCTCTTTTTTTGTTTAAAATTTTAAATTAAAAAAAATTTTTTTTCCCAACAAAATATACTGGAAAAGAACTCACCAGCGCCGTGTATACACGATATAAGATCCTCCTTTTCCCCCTCCCCTAAAAATCCTCCCTCCCACAATTTACAATTCCCTCGCGCTCTCGCTATACAGTGATGTTGCGCGGCGCGCAATTTTCTCTCTCTCTCTCTCTCTCTCTCTGCTTCTCCTCTTTTTTTCTCGCTCTCCTTCAATCCCCGAACTCGATCGTTTCTCTTTCCCTCTCCCCGCGCCCCTCTGGCCCGGCCCTTCTTTAACGATGCTTTTCACGTACACTCCCAGCCAACATTTTCATTTATCCCAATTTCTCGTTATTCTCCGAATCAATAAAAATACGATCAAACAACAACCTCGCATCTGAAAATCGCCTTCCTATCTCGCTTTTCCCAAATAAATACACAATATTGAATACACACATACCGAGAAAATAAAAATTTCGAATTTGCCGTGACAGAATAGAGACCGAGAATCACTTGGAAAATTGAGCAATTTTTACCCAGCAGAATCTAAATTCCCCCAAAAACCAAATTTTATTTTTTAAATATCCAAAAAAATATATATTTTCGAAATATCTCGTTCAAATTATCTCATACCTAAAATTTTCAGAATATCCAAAATATGCAAAATACCTAAAATATTAAAAATATTCAAAAAATATCGAAAATATTAAAAATATCTAAATTATTCGAAATTTCCAAAATATACGCAACACCCAAAATGTATGAAGTATCAATAATATCTGAATTATTCGAAATTTCCAGAATATATAAAATATTCAGAATATCTCGAATATCCAAAATATCTAAAATGCCCGAAATATTGAAACTATTTAAAATATCCAAAATATCTGAAATAATCGAAATTTCCAGAAAATATAAAATATTCAGAATATCTGAAATATCTGAAATATCTAAATATCAAAAATTTCTGAAATGTCCAAAATATCTCAAATATTGAAAATATTAAAAATATGTGAAATATTCGAAATATCCAAAATATACGAAACACCTAAAATGTATGAAATATCCAAAATATTTGACACATCAAAAATTTTCTAAATTTCCAAAATATTGAAAATATTTAAAATATCAAAAATATCTGGAATATAGAAGTAATTGGCTAAATTTGATGGATCTTTGTGGAATGGGGAGATATTGAAATAGTGATTGAATGAAATTGTTGGCCGAGTATGCATTGGCATGTAAAAAGGCTCGTCAAGATCTCAGCACCGCGCGACTTTTGTCGAAAATCCCATTTAGGTATTTCAGTCGCGCTCTTTGCTCGAGACTCTCGGGGGGCCCGCGTGATCCCGCCGCCGCGCCGCGCGGATCATCTTTTCAATTTACGATGCAATTTCACACACGAAAATAAATTTGCCGACGATTGCAGCGATTAACGAGGCTTACGAAATCCATCAATTTCTTAATCTCACTTTAGTATTTAGTTAATTACGCCTTCGAGTACACACTGGGTCATCTTGACCCCAAACATTTTCTTTCACCGATTGTTCCCATTTAATTTTCGTTTTCGTCAAAAAATAAATTTTCATTTTTTAATTGCAAAAAAAATCATATTTTCGTATCATACATCGATCCAAAAAATACCCCGGGTCAAATTGACCCAATATTTGATTTTTTTTTTTCAAATTTATTGAATTAAGATATATTTTTTTTCTTTCAAATTAATTTTTTTTTTCAATTTATTATTCTTATTTTTAATTAATTGATTTTTTAAATTCATTCATTTTTTTTAAATTTGTTTTATTTTATTTTTATGAATTCGGGAAATCGTGTTAATATTTCAAAAGGTTGATTCAATCAGATTGATTAAGCGCGCCAGTGATCGACCTCAGATATGCCGTTTTTTCGTTATTCCTATCCAACCTCGAAATATAATTGAATTAATGTGCGCTTGCGCGCGCGCGTCTCTTCGTCGTCGTGTATTCTTGGCCGGACGGGACAACATTTGCCCTTGACACCTTTCGGGTTTACCCATGATTTTTTGCATTTCTGGTGACCGATCGAAAAAGAAAAAGGAGAAGAAAAAGAAGAATCATTTTCCGAAATAATCATCGTGCCGCGATGTATTTTTTCCTCATTGGCTCGAGTTTTTTTTTTCCCCCGTATTTTAATGTAGACTGTACGGCACGCCGAGAATTTTTCAACGATATTGAGTCGCCACGAACGCTGACGTGTTAAAAAATATCCAAATATATAACGATCTTTAGTGCTGAGCTATTTTCGCTCTTGGAAATTTGTTCGAAAGTTCGATCTCACGCGACCATTTTTCTTGGCCAATGTGAAAATTTTATTTACCTCGTATTTATTTATTATTTCCTTCTATATGCGTGAAATTTCGTTCGAAACGAAAGTCCCATTTTTTTTACGTAAATTTTTGGATTTTTTGGTTCCTCCATGAATATTCTTTCCCGAGGCTTTTCGAATCGAAATTACGAATACCACGTTTTAGCCTTATTCCATTTGAAAATTCGTCTGCGTCAACGTTTTTTCTTTTCGTCTCTAAATCTCTGCGCACACACGAAACATTCACCCTAAATTCCAGAAATCCTAAAAAAGTGTACGTCTCTCAAAAACTTCTACACAAATAAAATAAAATAAAATCAAATCAAATAAATGTATTGTATATTAAATTATATGGATATAAAAAATTAATAAATTTCTTTAAAAAAAAAAACGTTTTCTGCAACTTTTTAATTAAATTCAAAAACCATGCAAATTTTCGAGTCGCTTCTTTATACGAATTCGATTTTTCCTCCATTTTGCATAAAATTTCGTTCGATGACGAAACGAAAATGTGATTTTTTTTTTTTCTTAAATTTTCAGATTTTTAGGTTCCTGCATGAAATTTTTTTCCAGAGGCTTTTCGCAGCAACGAGAATCTCGCCAGCAGGCAGGGACGCTAGCAGCAAGGAAGGCGAAACATTCCAGATGGAAATATAGATCGATAAGTGTGTAACGGGGCCGAGATAAAAATCTACGAGCGCTATATGATGGATCATTGATTTTAAAATATAAAAAAAGGCAAAATATTGATTTTTATGAATAATTTGTTTAATTTTTGAAATCATCCAAATATTTCGAGCCGATCGATTTTTCTGAGCCAGAAAATCGATCGTTTTCTAATGGCAATTTAATTCTGAATATTAATAATGGATTTTGGCAAAGAAAAAAAAGAATTTCGTTGCATTCGAACGATGAAAACTTGAACGTCATAAAAAACAAATTTTGTGTGAAATTTTTTGAAAAATAATTCAATGGGGAATGAAAAATGGATAATTTGTTAAAATTTCGAGTTTCGAGAGGCTTAGGACAACGTGCAAAGTCGTAAATGACTGGGTTCGCTGGCGCGCTTCCTAGAATACCCGTTACAAAAGAAAGACAGAAAAAAACAACGTTTCGAGAAACCCTCGCGCTTGCCCCTCTCTGTGCCGCCGCGTGTGCCTGCGCGCGAAAGGGCCAAAGCAGCAACGCGAGGCAGCGTGACAAAGGCGAAAACTATGAGGGAACCAAATATTTTTTCCTCAGCTTGCGGCCGGCCAAAAAAATAATACGGAGCGAGAGAGCGAGAGGCTCTTGTGTACTTCGCCAAGAGAGAATATCCAAAGGTCACGAGGAATACACTAATTTGTTTTCTTCTTGGGTGGCTCAGGGATTGTCCACAATTTAATTAAACCGATGGAAAATCGAAATTACGAATACAGCCTCAAGTTTCATTACAATTTAAAACTTCATCTCCGTCGACGTTTTTTCCCTCTCGTCTGTAAATCTCCGCGAACAAATGAAACTTTCACCCTTAATTACAGAAATTCTAAAAAAATAAATGAAAATAAATAAGAATGAATAGGAATAAAATTAAAAAAAAAATAAAATGAAATGAAAGAAAATAAATAAATTTATTGTATATTTAATATATTATATATTAAAAATGTAATAAATTATATATTGAATATTCAAAATAAGTAAATAAATTTCTTTTGAAAACACTTTTTCCTGTGACTTCTTGTTCGAATTCAAAAACCATGAAATTTTTCCTATCGGTTTTATATTTAACTCCAAAATGAATCGAATAAAAATCCTCAATATCACGAATAATAGTTCGAAACATTAAATTCGGATTTTCTAATAAAGAATCGACCAAGTTGAAGTTCGCATCGTTGGAATGCAACGAAAAGTGATTTTTTTCAAAACAAAGTTTAAAATTTCGTACAGTATTAGTTGGAAACAGTGGAACGATCTTTTTTGCTATTAGAAAATGGAATTTACTCCAAAAATTTGGAAAAGTGTATTAATAATAAAAATGAAGAAAAAAAATGAATTTTTCGATGTATTTCATCGATGCAAACTCCAGGATCGTAAAAATAGGAGAGAAATAAATTCGTCGCGGAATAAAGAAGCTGGAAAATCGCTCTACTTTTTTTACGACTGAATTTATGATTTCCAAGGCTCTTCGTGAAGATGGAACATTCAAAGGTCACAGTGAATCATGACCGACGAATTAATTTAATAACTGCACTGGTGGGTGAAACACTCAGAGGAAATTGCATGTTTTTTTCAGTTTTTTCGATGATAAATTCGAGATAATTAATTCACGTGATAATTCGAGCGTGAAGAATGCAAATTTATTATTCCGAGGAATTAATCCAACGTTTTTCGTGCGAATAGACGTGGCGAATTGGGGAGATGATATTCGAAGCTTCTCGAGCGATTATTGATTTAGTTTTCGTAGCGCTAATCATTTTATGGAAATTTCCTTTCAAATAAATTGTTAAAATCGTTATTTTCAAATTATTTTCGAATAATTTATTCCTCCATTTTTATAGGTCGATTTTAATTGAATTGAATGTTGCTTCATCATTATTATTCGTTGCTCTTTGTCGTGGAACTGAGCGAAACGTTTCAGAGATCAAATCTATGTCGACGTCGAGCCGTTTCCCCGAATTAATCGCTTTACTTGGAAAAACGATTCTTTAGCCCGAACTTTTGGCATCGGCAATGCGAAATTCTTCTTTTTTTCTAGAAATCTTTGAATGCTGATTAATATTTATATTTCGAGCCTATAAATAAACTGATTCAGAGGCTGCATCACTCAAACGGAACGATCATGGCGGATTCATTTCAATTCGTTTAAATTCGCAGACTTTTCAATATTTATTTGCGCATCATGACGAATAAAGGGAATTTTAATATTCGTTCCCATTCGAGTTTATTATTCATTTGCTCTTTATTTATCATTTATTAATTATATATGAATATATAATATTATTATATAAATACATAAATAAATATTATATAAATAATATAAATATATAAATAAATATTATATAAATTATATAAATATATTTATATAAATATATAAATAAATATTATATAAATTATATAAATATATTTATATAAATATATAAATAAATATTATATAAATTATATCGACATATAATATACAATATAAATATATGAATAAATATAAATATATTAATTTATTATTAAAATTTCATATTGCAAATATGATTTGTATTTTTCGTGACATACGGGGCGAGTGGATGGCAAAAGAGGGAAAATGTCAGTTTTGGAATGTGCGTAAGAGCTCGCGAATACAGAGTATTGGAGGGGCCTGGAAATTCATGAATTTTCGAGGGGCGTAGCGTTGAATATTTTTGCCCATGCTAACGAGAGAGAACGCGGAGTTTCCATTATCGATTATCATCAAGCGATAATAATGGTCGAAACAAATTCGAGGGGAAATTTCAATTCCGTTGTGAAAATGCATCAAAAATGTATATTTTGGTGAGTAAAAAAAAATGGATTATCAGCGATCTATAGAATCGAATTCCCATCTATCAATACTTTTCTTTCTGTATAATGAAAGAAACGGGGACGAAAAAAAAACAAAAATCGAAAAGCGAAAAAAAAATTTTGAGTAAAAAAAAATGGAAGGGGCGAAAAGAATTTCGTGAAAATGAGGAAAAGTCAATTGATAAAACGGAAAGAAAAAAAATAGTATCGCGAGAGAAAAACGAGATGAGATGGTCGATGGATACGCGGAGGAAGGGGCTGTGCCCCTCCCCCGCGCGCCGAGGAGCGCTATGGAGTTATATCTAATATAAACAGAATGCAAGAGGTGGATAGAGAGCGCGCAAATTGAAGAAAATAGTCAGGGGAGGGGGTTGACAGGGGCACAAGGGCGGGAGGGCAAGCGCGAGAAGGGGGGCGGGCGGGGGGGCTTAGAGCGCGGAGAGCAGAGAGTGAGTGGCGCAGAGTAACCAGTCCATCTAATCGTCTCCTTACTCCGAGATACACACGAATTTATCCATTGCCACATGTTTCAACTGCACAATCGGACTTTCCCCACTCTTGGCACGTCTCACCCCCCTCCTCTTCCTATGTCCTCCACGTTCGCGATCTTTAGAAAATAAAGTCTACACCGCGCACTGCCGCTGTCAATTTTAACAATTAAAAATATGTTTCTCGAGTCCCGATTCAACAAAAACTAACCACCAGATCGCATTCTCTTTCGCCAAATTCATTCTCACATTTTTATCTCAATTTTCCGAGATTCATCATTTTTACGATAAAATTTTCGTAAAAACGAATAAAAAAGCGATTACAAAGCACCCACCTCGATTTTATCCATTTTTTCCATCCTTGTGTTTCACACACTGCTTCCACGCTCATCAAGATATTCGTATATATGTATATACACGTACATATAAATATGCATACATATATATATATTTATATTAATTATATATATATATATATATATATATATATGTTTATACGTGTGTATTTTTCAATTGGTAAAGCCCACTTTCACGCACCACTATCGTCTCACCAGCACTGTTTTTTAATCGTTATAAACCACAAGCACACGTTTTAATAAAAATTCATTCTATCAATTCGTTTTATATTATTTGTCCCCGTGCGCGCACTTACACATTAAAACACACGCCTATAGAGAAACAGGCAATATAGAAAAATATTTTTAGAATATTAATATACATTGCATACACAGAGAGCACACGCGTCCACACACACACACACACGTTTTAAAATATTTATTTATTAACACATGGGCGTATGTTTATGCACGTCGATCCATCCATTTACATCTATCAATATAAACAATTATTTTCATTTATATAATTCACGTGTGTGCATGCGTGCGTGCCTGTGTCTGTGTGTATTTATTTCGATGTGTTTCGGACGAAAAATAAGCGACAAACGCGGACCTGCGACTCACGGTGTGGCGCACGCCACTGTCCCATCAAGACTACTTTGTATTTACTCTAATTATGTGACGTCACGGATATACTCGCTTCCCCCTCCCTCACCAACATCCCGAGCGCCCGCGGAAAGCCACGAACTCACACGAACTCACCGAGGTACGTCGCCCTGACTCGCATGGCGCAGTACTCATCGCCCCCCGAGTCCAACTCTCTTCATTTTATGTTTTTTTACCGCCTTTTTTTCACTCTTTATTTTCTGATCCTTGGCCGGCGACGCTCTAGACAAATCGCAACCCTCGACTATCCATAATACGGACGTTGCATCTTCTATTTTACTCAATTTTTTTTTCTGACATTTTTCTTTCATTTCTTGTCCAGAATTTTTTTGTCTTCCATTGTCCGTCGTCCTGTCAATCGATTATTATTTTTATTGGACATTTTTTACTCTGGCTCGTCTGCGAGGAAACTTTTTTCTTTTAACTTGCAATTTTTATTTTGGGCTTTGAAAGAAATTAAAAAAAAATTTCCATCGACAAGTCCGAAAGTCAACGAGCGCTCGTGACGCCGAAAACAGCGCTTGGGACGGAGTATCGACGCAGCCTTTACATGTCATACCGATCGAGCGATTTTCGGAAATTCAATCGCTTCGATTTTACCCACACGCACACGTCGGTGTTGCCGAAGCACCGTCCGTCGATGAGCCACCGAAATACCGACATTACCGACCGCTGGGCATGCGTGGTCGTGGCTATACCGACTGGCCGTGTCTGCATTTCGATGCATTTCGAATTTATTCCCTCATAAGAAAAAAATCGATTACTTTTTTTTGCTACGGAGAAAGAAAAAACAAAAAATATATAATGCCAGGGGATTCTGCGTCGGGAGTGGGAACGAACGCAGGCGCACTCGTGCATACGAGACGCCGGTGTGGATCGCCATCTTCGCAAGCGTTTCGTCTGCTCTCCATTTGACTGATATCGCGTGATAAATAAATTTTGTGCTCTGCCAATGGAAAAAACACTCGAAAGCGGAACGAAAATTCATCGCGAATACTAAAAGCTAATTAGCATTATTTACGCTTTACATTACTATCTCTAGTGTCTCGTTTAATTTTCAATCGATCGTCGAGCCAACGAATAATCCATAAAAATTCGTAACTCCGACCCGACCTATTTTATTGTGTTTCTCCCATGACAATCCTCCTGCTGTCCCGCTAATATGGAATTGCGTGCGCGCGTGTGTGTGTGTACGTGATTGAGAAATGGCGCGAGTGGGTCAGAATAACAATCGCGTAAACGTATATGACAGCTCCGGCAAGTAAACGCGCAAACGTGGGGGAGGCTCTCGATGTTTCGATTAAAATATCGCGCGGTATCGTGTCACTTATTTTCACACCTTGAAAATTCATTTACTTGACCGCTTAGAAAGGTTTACGGGCAGGATAATTTCGAGCTTATCGTATTGTGTCAAGTGTCAAGAACAACCAGGACCCCTGGACTGAGTGTCTGTGTGTGTGCGTGTCGAAATCCCGCCTGCGTCTCTGTCGGTCGAGTCGCGTCGTCTTTACAGTGTTGTCTAAATCTTGGTAAATTCGTTTACCGTTTTATGACACGTTCAGTAAATCCATTTCGCATCGGAACAAAGTGTGCGATTTATACTTTACCCAAAAAAATTAGCATTTTAATAATAAAGTCAATAATTAGTAGCCGATACGTTTCAATATTTTCTATCCGATTATTGTTTTCGAGGTCGGCCCGCCGGTAATCCCGCCGCAGGAGAGCGGGCCGACCGCGTGCTGTGTCTCGCTCTCTTTTGTCCTCGAGTCAATTAGTGAACTGCCCGGCGCGCCTGGTGCGATAAAATATTTCGGCAACAAACCCGGGGCTGGGAATTTTCGACTTGACACATAGAGACCCGCACGCGCTCTTCGAGCAGACTGGCTGGCGCCTGTTGGTTTTTTGCTAAGCATAAGAAAATTCAAAATTATGAAAATTTGAAGAAAATTTCGTCAGCACACTCTTGAGTATTAAATATAAATATACAATTTTTTTAAAAAATTTCTTTTACCAAGTTTTCGTGTTGTCGAACATAAAAGTTTACATCCATAAGCGAAGGATTCAGATATATATATAGATATATTGCATATTGTCAACTCAAATAATTCGACAACTGTGGAGACGAAAAATATAAAAAATTTGTGTCATCGTATTTGATGCTAAAGAATATTATCTCTAGATTTTTATTAAATTCTCATCATATTTCCGTATGTAGCCGACCTCCTTAAATATTTATATTCAACGTTCGCCGTTGCAAATATTGAAAATGATTATAAATTATAAAAACGGAGTTGTGAGAAGTTTTAAAAATTTGTATATACGCAATGTTTCTTTCCAATGATTGGACGATGGTCTTTGAGGCGTAAAAATCGAATTCTGCACGAAAAATCGTGAAATTTTCCAATAAATAATCGCAACGAAAAAAATGATATTTTTCAGCAAAAGTGAGTGAGATTTCCGTGGCATTGATGAATGAATTTCTGTACAAGTCCATGGGATCCTTGGAATTCCATTCGGCGACTCGCGAGCGTTCCAGATCCTTAAAAAAATATCGAAACGGAATTATTTTTCATTTTTCCAGGTGCAAACGCTCACCCGGGAAAAAGGAAAGTTTGACGGAGCAATAACGTTTTATTGCTCTGGCACCATCGGAATGAATCCGCAGAATTATCCCCTGAACAACAGTAGTTTTTACATCGTTTTGAAAATGCAATACTGCCTGGGATTTGTGTCGAGAGACTCTGTTATGACGATTAAGCTACAACCCGATTTGACTGAGGTAATTGAATACATTTCTATAGTGTAATTAACATAACCTCAAGAGACCCACCAGTAAATAAAGAGCTTTGTGAGTTTGTAAGGGTGTACGAATGGATTATGAGGAGAAAAAGTGTAAATAGAGAGTCTGTATGAATATTTGATTTTAATTTCAATTTCAAAATTTAATTTTAACTTCAATTGTGATTTTTAATTTAATTTTGATTTAAATTTTAATAAAATGTGAATTTTAGTTTTTAATTTTGATTTTAGTTTTTTATCTCATTTTAATTTCAGTTTTAATTCTAATTTTAATTTTAATTTCAATTTTAATTTCAATTTTAATTTTAATTTCAATTTCAATTTCAATTTTAATTTTAATTTCCATTTTAATTTCAATTTTAATTTTAATTTCAATTTTAATTTTAATTTCAGTTTTAATTTTAATTTCAATTTTAATTTTAATTTTAATTTTAATTTCAATTTTAATTTTAATTTCAATTTTAATTTCATTTTTAGTTTTAATTTTCTTTTTCAATTTTAATATTAATTTCGATTTCAATTTTAGTTTTTAAATTCGATTTCAATTTTTATTTTCATTCCAATTTTGATTTTAATTTTATTTTTCAATTATTATTTCAATTTCTATTTCAATTTAAGGTTTCAATTTGGACTTTAATTTTAATGTCAATTTCAATTTTAATTTTAATTTCAATTTTAATTTCAATTTTCATTTCAATTTTAATTTCAATTTCAATTTCAATTTTAGTTTTAATTTTCTTTTTCAATTTTAATATTAATTTCGATTTGAATTTTAGTTTTTAAATTCGATTGCAATTTCAATTTTTATTTTCATTCCAATTTTGATTTCAATTTTATTTTTCAATTTTTATTTCAATTTCTATTTGAATTTAAGGTTTCAATTTGGATTTTAATTTTAATGTCAATTTCAATTTATAATTTCAATTTTAATTTTTATTCTAATTTTAATTTTAATTTTAATTTTCATCCAATATTGAAAGTTGAGTGAAATAAATATGAGACGGGAGAGAACAAAATATGACTGTAGAGGGAGAACTATGTAAAAACCCGCGAAAGCATAGCCAGGAAATAAATAATATTACTACTAAATTTCTACAAGGGAAATTTTCCCATCAGACTTTTCAGGTGAAAGTGGTTTAGGAAACTCGATGAATATTTCACCGAATAAACAATATTTGGAAAAATATTTTTTACGTGTTCGACATGTGAAAAAATCTGTAAATTTTTATCGTTCCTGTTCATTTTTGAAAATTTCTCAGTTATTAAAAAAAAAACGGATGAATGAAAATTTCGAATTATGGAGAGAAAAAAATTGCAACTTTTGCTTGTGAGAAAAATTCACATTTTTTTGTTTTCGACAGGGTTACTGTCGAAAAACTGAGGCCGAGTTGCACAAGTTTCGATTCAGCGAGGCTCTCCACGGGTACAGAAAAGCATTGAGTTTGCAGCCCGACAAGCGCAGCCTTCTGGATCCTCCGGACCCTCCATGGAGGCCATGAACAGAATTGACAGGTCCTTGATAAAGGACCAGCGAGGTAATTCATCCACGATTTATTCGTGGACTATTTAAAAACATGAATTTTGAATTTCCGAGAAAAATCGAACGATTCCCTTAAGTATCGAAATCACGAATAAAAAATATATTTTTTGTCGGATTTTTTTAAGCAGAGCGAAAAGGGTTTGTATAGGATTTTTCCACGATAATGGCACAGTCTTCTTTGCCATTGGAAAACTGAATTTACCAGAAAAATTGAAACGATTTCCTCAATTTCGAAAATCGCGAATAAAAAATATATTTTTTGTTGAATTTTTTATAGCAGAGCGAAAAGTTTTCATATAATTTTTGTCTGCGTTAATGGCAGTCTTCTTTGCCATTGGAAAACTGAATTTACCAGAAAAATTGAAACGATTTCCTCAATTTTTTAAATCGCGAATAAAAAATATATTTTTTGTTGAATTTTTTATAACAGAGAGAAAAATTTTCATACAATTTTTGTCTACGATAATGGCAGTCTTCTTTGCCCATTGGAAAACTGAATTTTACTAGAAAAGTTGAAACGATTTCCTTAATTTTCAAAATCGCGAACAAAAAATATATTTTTTGTTGGATTTTTTCAAGCAGAGCTCAAAATTTGAATATAATATTTGCCTGTGATGATGGGACAGACTTTTTTGCCATCGAAAAAGTTAAATGACTAGAAAAAATGAAACAATCGCATTAATTATTAAAATAATAATAAAAAATATATTTTTCGTTTGATTTTCTGAGCAGAGCTCAACATCTTAATACGGTATTTTGCTACGATAATGGGACAGGCTTCTTTGCTATTGGATAACTGAATTTCACTAGAAAAATTGTAACTTTCCCTTTAATTATTAAAATTGCGAATAAAAAATATATTTTTTATCGAATTTTTTTAAGCCGAGCTCAACATTTTCATACAGTATTTTGTTCCGATATCGAAACAGTTTTTTCTGCCACGAAAAAACTGAAATAACTGAAAAAATGGCAACAATCTTCTTAATTATTGAAGTAATGAATAAAAAATATTTTTTTTGTTGGATTTTTTTGAGCCGAGCTCAAAATTTTCATACAGTATTTTGCTCCGATACCGTAACAGTTTTTTCTGCCACGAGAAAACTGAAATACCTGAAAAAATGGCAACAATCTTCTTAATTATTAAAGTAATCAATAAAAAATATTTTTTCTGTTGGATTTTCTTGAGCCGAGCTTAAAATTTTCATACAGTATTTTGCTCCGATATCGAAACCGTTTTTTCAGCCACGAGAAAACTGAAATAACCAGTAAAAATTGCAACAATCTTCTTAATTATTAAAATAATGGATAAAAAAAATATTTTTCTCAATTTCCAACGATGCGAACTTCAGTGAAATTCATTTCCCCCCATTTTTCTACCGATCTGTAGGTTGTCATTTTTCATACGCTGATTTTTCAATCTTCCAGAGAAAAATTCATTCATTGGCTCGTCTTGAGGACTCACGAATGGCCAGAACTCCACAAGTGGCCAGAACAGCACCCCCAACGAAGGTAACGCCTTTTCACGCGCCACACCAAAACCCCCCATCCCTTTGATCATCCCTTTGCTGTAAACTTATTTCCCAAACATAAACTTTTACCCACGACAGAAAAGTGACCTGCAATCGAGTACCTCCCATAAATATTGGCAAGGGTTGGGGGTGGGGGTAGAACGAGTTAGCGACAAGTGTCGCGTCGGTGGGTAATTCCAATTTTTGACTTGGTCGTCTTGCTACTTGCCACTATTCCACGAACTCACCCTCATTATCATTTTGGCATTCAGTCCAGTCGGATCTCCGTGTCAGCAATTTCTTCTCTGCATTTAATCCAAAATGAGTTCAGCCTCAGGAAAGTCCAGTTTGGGAGCAAATTTTTCTTCGTCTATTCAAAAAAGAATCTTCAAAAGTAAGTGACGATTTCAATTTGGAATTTAGCAAACGAGTGTCTCGTATTATCGGCAAAAAAGTGTAATTTAAAATTCAAAAATCAGTGTTTTTTTTTCGGGAAGGTCTCTGAACTTGTAATTTTTACGTGAGAGTGATACTTTTTTTTTTTCTATCAAAAATCGAGCCGAGTGTTCTGATTTTCGGAAATGAGCCATTTTTTCGTTTTTTTAAACTTAAAATCACATTTTCCGAAAATGATCGATTCGGCCTCGTCGAAAAGAGTTAAAAATGCATTCCACAGTACTGTTTCTATTTTTTTCCATTCACATTGTAATTATTAATGTCGCTTCGGGTAAACTTGACCCGGAACAATTTTGCGAGATTTTTCCGGGGTGTGAAGATAACGTTTTCATTAATTTTTTCTGGTTTCGCCAAGAAATTTTAATTTTCGTAACAATCTAGCCGATTTTTCGAGACAAAAATCAGTTTAGAACAAAAAAATTAATTTTCGTTTGTTTGCCATTTTTGCAGGTGGAGGAACGAAGCGAGATCGGAGCTCGATGAATACATCGATGAAGCGAGCGTCCTGTGACGACACGGAAGTAAATCCTATGTTTAAAAAACAGAAGTCTCACAGTCTGACTCTACGCGGTTCCAGCGATAGTGCAACGAGTGGTAAGGATTTGGCCTTTTTTTTAAAAAAAAAAAACAAACAAAAATTTAAAACAATCAAAAACTTTCGAGCAATTTTTTTATCTCAAACGAATTTCTCAAATTCGTTTAAATTGAGAGCACAAAAAAAAGTTCGAGTACACCTTTGTAAAGAAAAATTTTCAAGAACAAAGTGGACGAACGAACAAAATTTCACAAAAACAAAATAAAAAAAGTTTGGATCGATATTTACAAAAAATTGTTTTACGTGATTTAGGCAGCGGGCATTCTCCCAATTCGACGGGTTCATGTTCCCCATCGGTGGCATCGGCAGCGGCCACACCATCGCTCGTTAACTCTAACTATCGGCTCACTCCCATTACCATCTCTCCGATTATCATGCCCGAGGTTCCCGAATATGCGGACTGTCGGCTGTGAGTATAATTTTTTTATTTTTTATTTCATTTTTTATTTATATCATTTTTAATGGCATCATTTATAAATGTGATATGATATAATAATATATTATATATTATATAAAATATTTTCAATATATTAATATATTATAATATATGTTATAAAATAATATTTATTTATTTATATTCATTCAATTTAATTCAATTAACTACATTTTTTATTTCAATTTAATTGAAATTTTAATCCAAATTTAATTCCAATTTAAATTTCGATTTATTTATATTTATTCAATTCAATTTAATTAACTAAATTTTTTAATTTTAATTTAATTGGAATTTTAATTAAAATTAAATTTGGATTTGAATATTAATTTGATTAAATTCATCAATTGAATAAATTTGATTCAAAATTTATCAATATAATTATATATTTTAATACTTTAGTTTGCATGTTTGGAATGGAACCAAGAGAGCAAACGTTTTCATTTATTCTTTTGATAATTGATTCGATCATGTTTAAATTGTTCCACTAAATTCCGTTTTCCAATGAGACCGAAGACTGTTCCGAAATTATCGTTGACAAAGTCTGTATTGAAATTTTGGGCTGCGGGACAGAAAAAAATATGGGATTTGGAAAATTGATATTGAAATTAAATGAATGTTTTGTTTCTGTATTAACAGGTACGTCCCAATCTGCACCGATGTACAAGAAGAGGTTTACGAGGCGGAATTGAAAAAAAGCTCGGCGGAATATGCCCAATGGACACTTTCCATGATGGACACGCATCGAATTTTGTACGGGCATTTTCTCTCGTCGCAACAACGAGTTCTACGGGAACTCGAAACTGGGATTCGCGAGGAAAGAGACGTAAGCAACTTGAGAATTAACTTAGAATCACTTTTTTTTTATTCAAGAAATAAGAAATTAGAAATTTGCAAAATTAGAAATTTGAAAAAATCAGGGATTTGAAAAATTAGGAAATTGAAAAATTTGGAATTTGAAAAATTAGGAAATTGAAAAATTTGGGATTTGAGAAATTTGGAATTTTAAAAATTAGAAATTTGTAAAATTAGAATTTTGAAAAATGAGAAATTTGGAAAATTAGAAATTTAAAATATTAGGAATTTGAGAAAACTTTATAACTTTTTGTTTTTTTTTGTTAACGCAGGAAGAGGAGGAGCAAAAAATGCTCAGAGCGAAAAATAACGAGTGGCGATTCCATGCGAGAGGCCGCCTCAGTTATCTCCATGTCAAGATATGCCATTTGGAGTATCTGATGGAGAAATACAAACTGAAAAAAACTCGATATTGAAACCTCGCAAACAGCAGCCGATCGTCGTCCTACGCGTCATTACACGACTCGCGATAATTTTTTAAAATATTTTTTCAATAATAATTCCGCTCTTCCATAAATAATTATTTATACAAATGTTCCATATATAATATTGTATTTTATTAATAAAAATGACAACTAATTATTACCGATCGAGATTATTTCTCAAACCTTACCCCTTACCGACTGCGGGCGCATAAAAATTGCGATGGCCTCAAAATTCGAAACGGAAAATATTCTTTAGTCCAATGTTTACATCACTCAGAAGTCCTTATCAATTGAAACTCGATTACGCGTCCAGCGATGCGATTTTACGATTTTCGTAAATAAGCTCGAAACAAAATTGACAAAATACTTGATCGATATATCGGAAAAATATTCCACCCTCCTGCTCATTCGAGCATCGATTTTTGTTATTCCTTCATGTCCGCGTGATCTCCATTTCCCGCCTTTTTGTTCTACGGTTCTGAAGAATTGTTCGGTCCAAAATCGTTGATCAGCCGAGCAGTCGTCTCGGTTGCAAAGCTGGAGAATCATAAAAGAGTAAAAAAAATGTATAATAATAATGATAATAAATGAGGGAGTCTTGAACACACGGAAATATTGATTTGTTTTGTTTATTTCCCGAAGCCTCTGGCCCCATTAATCTGCTTCATCGCATTTTCATATTCAACTCTCATCCTCGAGTTATTTAAATATATACGGGTTGTTGTTGTCGGTTGTCTCTGATGGTATGTAATAATCCGCACCAGCACATTCGTATTCTTTCTCTTAGTGTATTGATTTTTTGTTTTAATTCGCGAGACTTGGCCCGGCCGGAAGGAATATCAGTGCGTACACGTTTTGGGCATGATAATTGGCTCGCATTCAATGTTCCGGTAGAATATTCCATTGTTTTTCCATAACCTGACAAACATCGATGTGTTTATTTGCTTTTATCGTTTTCTATGGTTGCCGCGAGAACGCAACGGGCGAGAAAGCGAGAGAATGAAGGTTTTTGTTTCCAAGATGCAGGCAATCGTTTTGGACAAAATTTCATTTGTTTTTTTTTCTCGTGTGCGTCTTTTCGTGATCTTATAAGGTGTTAAGTATCGTTACAGAAGTTCTTATTAGGCCTAATCGCGAGACAAACTTTGTGTTTTTTTTTCCGAATTCCTTTTGTTTTTTTTTTCGTACTCTCTTGTTCTTGGCTCTACGGAGCAGCTATCAGTAAGCTACGTAAGATACTGGATTAAAATGTACGTGTCGTGTATGTGTTTATTTAATCGTAATTTTTGTTTGTTTTTTTTTCTCATTATTTCGTTGTTTTCATGTCTTCGGGCTCTCATCGCGAATGATGCTTCGTCGTTTTTATTATTTCCTTTTTTTGTGCGATACAAGATTTTTAATAACAACTATTTATCTAGCTCGAGGAAGATGCGAAATCTTTGTGATCGATTTATTTTTTGTTTTTCGTGGTGGTACCGATTTTCATATTCTTCTCGGACTATTTATTTATATAGTTATTTTTGTGCTCGCAGTGTCGAGGTCTCAGAAGCGACGTATCCCGTAGAAGCGATCCTTTCGGAAGATCTAATTCATAATTATTCATTGTCGTACGAATTTTTCTATCCAATTACACTTTGTGACTCCTTTCAATTTTTTTTTTGCTCTAATTCTCCTCATCCTTATTTTTCGCTACAACGATCCCATTGCAATTTACATCGTCGCGTTTTTACCAATTAAACTATTTTTCTCACTATCCCATAACGAATTTCAAACCATTTTTCAAGCCCAATAACATTTTCGAGATGCCAACGATGCAAACTTCAACAACATCGCTTACAATGTCGAACGAAAACTCGGCCTCTGGCTAGACAACTTACCGAATAGCAAATTATAGGCTCGGTCGCGAATATCGTTTTCTATATGGATTAAAAATAATTTCTTTTTTCAAATTCACGACAAATTGACTGTTTTCTTTCTTTTTTGCTTCGAAACTTGGTGTTTTGCGTACGGTCTCTATGGAAATTTCCTCGAAGGATTAATTTGACATTTTTGCACTCGCGATCCACTTGAGATTAGAATTTTATTTAATATATACCTAACCTTTTTCCTTTTTTTCTCTAAATTCGTGCGAGAATTTCGAAGTGTGTGAAAATTCGTTGGGACATTTTTAAGCAACAACAAAACAAGAGGTTTTCTTTCGATACCAAGACACACTTGAGTGGATAACGACGATAGACGAACGTCAGCAAAATAAATAAATAAATAAATAAATAAATAAATAAATAAATGAATATGAATAAAAGTCTCGAATAAATGCGATTCATATTTCAATGAGAAATGCAACAGAAACACAGCTTATGGTTAAGGACGCTGCATACACAATTTTATATCGATAAAATTCCTTCCAATTTTCACCACGTAAAGAAAATTGTGATATCTAATAACTTGTGCAATTTTGAGGGACTTCGCCATGTAGACGTAGAGATATTGATAAAAATCACAATTGCCAGGAATTTCTCATAAGAGCACGTGTTAAAAGTTGCAATTTTCAACATTCAATATTTCGATTTCTAAATGGTCAAGCTTCTCAAATCTTTGCATACGCTTTCACGTAACATCGAAGAAGCTTCATTCATTTTTTCAAAAAAATGAGTCGTAAAATTTCTTCGAAATTTTGGTTATTATATAAAAAATACATTTTACCTCGGACAATCTTGAATTTAGAGTACGTTGTTCTTCAGTCAAATTGTAACAACTTTTTATAATCAACTTGGGCTCGCAAGTGATTTTGTGTGTAAGAGAAACAGAAAAGAACAATTAATAATTGACTGTGGCCATACAACGTCCTTGAGGAAATGAATAAATAAATAAATGAATAAATAAATAAATAAAAAATGGACGTTGGAAGTTTGCCCAAGAAAGTGTCGAATAATAATAAATTTAGAGTATCTTTCTCATATAGCTCTCTCACCAACGACGATTCAAGTGTTTTTCATCAAACTGTAAACGTTAGTTTAAGTTTGTTTTATTAGTTAACCTTAGACTAGTTAATCAGAGCAGAAAGTGGATTTATTAAATTATCACAGCTGGCCCCCGGAATAGAGTATTTAAAGCGAAATCTCGTAAGCGGGATTTTTTAAATATGTTCTGTTTTCTTTTGTGTTTTCGCTGGGGGTGGGGGGTTTACGGGACCTCCGAGAAGTTGGTTAATTGTTTAATCCTCAGCCAACGGTCCCGACTCAACGGATTTTGATATCGCGTCTTTCTTTCGCTCTGTAGGTACGCAGCCATTAATTATTTTTCTCGCTTTTCTTACTTTTCCACTTTTTTTTCTCCTTTTCTTTTTTATAGCTATATGAAATGTAGAAAAAATTATACAAGTAACCTATCTAAGGTGACTATTTATATGAGTGTCTAGGATCCTTATTAAGCCGATATGGGACGTCAGGACTTTTCGCGACGATCGTATACGCGCGTATTACCTCTTTGCCCTTTCTTTTCATTTTTTCTCGCATTTTCATCAACCATTTTTCATTGCATCTTTATAATCGAATATTTTTTACTGGAAATCAATGTTTCTGGACGAGTTTTTCGACTCGAAATCGTAGCGAGCAATTGCCGTGAAATTATTGAGTCTTCGACTCGACGCTTAAACGAAGATAAATTCGTAGAATATTGATTTGTTTGATTGGGAGGTCGTGGCTCGTCGGGGCAATCAAATAATTTCATTCTCAATCAAAACATCTCGTTTTCCTTCCAAAATATATTTTCTTTCAACACGATATTTCCGTAAATTATAGTTGAGAAATTTCAGCGCGAAAATTTAGCAAAACATTTTCTTTTCACCGGAATTCTTTTTCTTTGACTAGCTGAGAAACTTCTTTTTAGTTCTCCGGCTTATTGGCTCCAGCTGCTCGTCACTTTTTCATTCCTTATGCACTCCCATTCGTGCTTGTGAGACATTCCTATTAATTCCATTTTTATAACATCTCATGCACGATCATTTGGGTCCTTTTCGTCCTGCCACTTGTATCTCACGAATTTGGGGAGAAAAAAATGTGAAAAAATTCTGGAATACTTGCCATTGATTCTCCTTTGAGGTTCCATAGTTTTTATGGTCGTTGCATTTTTCAGTTTTCGAATAAAACGTTTTAAAAACAAGATTTCCGAATAAAAAGTCGTCACTCGGGTCAAAAATTCCCGTATGATCCGCAGAGGGTTAATTACTGAATTGAAAAAATTAAGAAATTCGAAAATAAATTCATCCCCGATTGCCACTTCTTGTTCACGAATTTTAAAAAGAAAAAATGTGAAAAAAATCCGGAATACTCTCCATTGATTCTACTTCGAGGTTCCATGCTGTTTATGGTCGTTGCATTTTTTGATTTTCGAATAAACATTCTAAAAACAAGATTTTCGAAAAAAAAGTTGTCACTCGGGTCAAAAAGACCCGTAAGATCCGCAGAGAGTTGATTACTGAATTGGAAAAATATCAAAATTCAAAAATAAAAAAAATAAAAATATTTCATGAATTTCGAGAGAAAAAAATCCAAAAAAATTCCGGAACACTCTCCATTGATTCTCCTCCAAGGTTCCATGGTCGTATTTTCAAATTTTCAAATAAAACGTTTTAAAAAACAAGATTTTGGAAAAAAAAAGTTGTGGCTCGGGTCAAAAAGACCCATATGATCTGCAGAGGGTAAAAGATTCTTTCATCGATCGAGCGATGACACAATTTATTGCATATTTTTCTCTCTCCCTTCGCCGCAGCATATTCGATCCGCGATTTTCAAAATAATTCATTTTTCCTCCTCCACCTAATAGATCGATCAGTCACCTCGAGCCAATCGAGCAACGAGACTGTTTCCAAGTTTTCCAGAGGATACGACAGTCGTCGACGGAGACTTTGCTCAGACAATGCAAATTCTTTCTCTTCGCTCAACCATCGCCTCGTCACTTTACAGACCCAAGCGAATTAGGAAATTAATTT
The DNA here is from genome assembly GCA_030522525.1 of Campopleginae sp. 14b. Taxonomy (NCBI): domain Eukaryota; kingdom Metazoa; phylum Arthropoda; class Insecta; order Hymenoptera; family Ichneumonidae; species Campopleginae sp. 14b. The sequence continues at coordinate 32,086 of JAPYYS010001550.1, forward strand.
CGTTCCAGTCGAGCAAATATAATTTCCTTTGTCTTTTTTTTCTCATTTTTTTGACTTTCGGGGGAAAAAACTTTGCAAGAGCCAGTGCGGCATTGAAAAGTGTTGATTCCTAGACTGAAAAGCTGGCCTGTAACAGGTATGAAAATATTTGAACCTGCTCTAGCTATCGAAGCATTTCTTCACGATGATTTTTCACGTCAAGTTCAACTTTTTGGACTTGCATGATTTTTCACCAACTTTTAAAAGCCTCCGAAGCGATCGTGAGACGTTGGATTAGTTTTTTTTTATTAAAGAAGCTCAACTTGAAATTTTCGATCTCTTTTCAACGAGGAGAGCGACGACTCTCGATCGTGGGTCTCTGGGTCCTGGATCATTGGGTCCTTTTCGTCCTGCCACTAATATTTCAAGTTGCATTTTTATTATTTCCAAATAGAACGTTTTAAAAAACAAGATTTCCGAAAAAAATTGTCGTCTGGGTCAAAAAGACCCGTGGGATCCGCGGAGAGCGAATTACCGAATGAGAAAAACGTCCAAATTCGAAAATAAATTCCCCCAAAATTTAATTTCACGAATTTCGGGGAAAAAAATGTGAAAAAATTCTGGAATACTCGCCATCGATTCTATGTAAACGTTTTACAGTTTTTGAAGGTGTCGAACTTTTTACTTTCAAATAAAACGTTTTAAAAAATTAATTTTCGAAAAAAATTGTCGCTTGGGTCAAAAAACCCATAAAATCCGCGGAGGGTGAATTACCGAATTGGAAAAACGTCGAAATTCGAAAATAAGTTCCCCCAAAATTTCATTTCATGATTTCCGGGGAAAAAAAATCCGAAAAAATTCTAGAATCCTCCTCATCGACTCTGTTTTATCGCTCCACATTTTTTATAGCCGTTGCATTTGTCATTTCCCGATAAACCGTTCCAAAAAGTAAGATTTTCGAAAAAAAATTAGAGGCTCGGGTCAAAAAGACCCAAACGATCCTCGGACCTTAAATCCAACCCAATGAGCTCTAACGATCCTTCATCCCGATCACCTAGCCCCGGAGATAATAGCAGAAAAGAAGAATGAGACGAAACCCAAAGAGTTCGGCGTAAAATTACGAAAAGGTGAATGTCTCGTGGATGAAAATCGGAGCGGGAGTTGTAAAAGCAGCGAAAGCCGTTCGATCGGAACTGCCGTATCCTCGATGAGTATCAAAGGTCCTGCGAAGCCCCAAACTCTTTATTCGGTGATTAGAGTCTCGTGGGTCATATTGACTGTTGCGGTCGTTGAGGGCGACGCGAGTCAAAGTGTTTATCGAGTGCGCGAGCTCAATAATGAAAAGTTAATCGTTTAGCTCCGCGGCGACGTCGTCGTTGGCCGCCGCCTCGGTCTCTTGAGATTCTGGCAGATTGTTCTTGTCACTAGAAATATCAGCAGCGGAATTATCTTCGGAAGAGGCTATTCGACCTTCGGATTGTTCTTGTATGGGTTCGAGGATTTCGTCGTCCCTGTCGTATCCATTTTCTGGAACATCTTCCTCGTCCTCTTCGTCTTTCGGCGAGTCGGATGGATCTCTTATCGTTTCTTCGCCGTCCAAGTCCTCGTTCTCCGCTCGCATCGTCGCGTCCTCGTCGATCTGAAAGGCATCCAGTACCCTCTGCTCTACTTTTAGTTGTCTCACCGCATTCGCCAAATTATCACGTATTATCGAACAATCATCGTTCTCTATCATCTCTTGCCAATCGTACGGCGTAAATGTCGCCCTTATCGTCCTATATAGCTTACGGAAACCCAACTTTTTGTACAGACTCTGACTAGCCGAATTCTCCGGCCGGATTACTACGAACGGATTGTAACCTCGATCGGCCACTGCCTTTGTCAGGTATCTGCAATACGACCCACAAAACTTTCATATTTCGAATAGATCAAAAATCTAAAAATTTTGAAAATTAAAAATTTTTAGAAATTGAAAAATTTTGAAAATTAAAAAATCTTATAAACTGAAAAATGTCAAAAATGAAAAAATTTTGAAAATTAAAAAATGTTGAAAGTTGAAAATTTTTATAAATTAAAAAATTTTGAAAATTAAAAAATTAAAAAATAAGAATAATAAAAATACTACAGTCTTTTCAAACGCTTGTAAGTAAGATCATGTCGATTATTCTCAAGACGCGTCATTTTTAATGTGAAAACAAAAAGATCAAAAACGAAAATTCGGAAAAAAATACATTTTTACAAAAAGTCATGCAAAAATTCGAAATTTCAATTCTAAAAGAAAAAAAAATACCACAACGCATTTCCAACCCTCCCCTGCAATACCATCTCGATTATTTCCAAACCCCGTACGTTTTAACGAAAAAAAAATGCCTTATTTTTTTTTTACAAAAAATCGTGCAAAAATTTGAATTTTTAATAAAATAAAATAAAAAATTCCTCAAGGTACCCCAGCACGGAAAACCTCCCTCGTTCCCGAATGACCGTTAAGCATCAAGCGACTCACCTTGCTAATCGTGTCCCGTAACCCTTTCTCCGGTACTCCGGTTTCGTTTGCATCGAAAACATGGCGCCATAATACGAT
>JAPYYS010001551.1:0-28304 GCA_030522525.1 Campopleginae sp. 14b
TGAAGTATATTCCATGACTTCGAAGTAGAACGATTTTTAAGGATAGTTTGATTGACAACAATTTCATATAGAAGTTTAGCGTCGTATCTTGAGCGGATTAAGTTACGTACTTCTTCAGTTGAGCATTGCTCGTCATTTATTTTGCATATCCGTTCAAAAAGGAATACACCACAGATAATCTGACCAGGGGAATGAATTAACTTTTCCCCAATAAACTTACTGATATGTCAGGTTATCCTCTGAAAGTCTACATTCCCAACGGGGGGCCAGGATTCCCAGTTGGGTGCGTGTTGGAAATGTTCGTCAAAAAATTCAATTGTTCTTTAAAATACACCAAGCCAAGCTCCAGTAGATCGTATGATTTCAGTTCTATGGTCGATGATGCAGAATCACAAAACGCCGATCTCATATCTTTGGAGATCCGTTCTGTGAAACTCCTCAAAAAATAAATCTCTTGAGTCTACAGAGACTGGTCGTCGGAAAATTCATTGGCAATAAAATAACTTTCATTTGCCCAGTGAATCTTGGCTAAATGCAACGAAATATTGAGATTATCAATTGATTATAAATTCAATATAATTTATTGATTATAAATGAGAATTTATTTCTCAGAAAAGTAAATAAAATCGAACAAATGGCATGTGACTGAATAATGTAGAGGCGACACTCGTATTCTTCAATCTTTTGACATAGGTAGGTCGTTGTAGACTCCAAAACATATAGCAAAGAGAAATGGAGAGTCATTCACTTATAAACGTCGTACTTTTTGTGTACCAAGTTTTTTCAGCCATTTTATTTTCCAATGTAAACGAATAGGGAGAAAAAATATTGCGGTTCGACGATCGCAGTGCAAAGCCGAGGGCTTTAAGCTTCGGGCTGCACGCACGGAAACAACGTCAGAGGGAAACAGTCGAAGGAACAAGAAGGAGGGGGAGAGAGCGAGAGCAGAGGGCGGAAGAAAATTCGCCGTGGCATAACGAGCTCTCCACTCTTCATCACTGAGCTTCGAGTTTTTCTCTCGCATCTTTTTCCACCCCCCCCTTTTTTCCTCATTTTCTTCCTTTTTGCCCCCTCAGTATTTCTCATACGTTCTCTTCTATTTCATCCCTTATCGAGACTCGCGCGCACACACCGATACTAAATATTTCTCTATGTAGAGCTCATTCCAATCTTCGTTAGTTCTCAATTTCCGCTTCGATTACATTTCCACTGTATTAACAACAACAAAAAGAGAGCCAAGAGAAAAATTTCACGAAAATGAAGATAAAAGAAACATAAAATATGGAGAAATACACGGGAAAAGGCATAACAAATAAATGAACAAATGTTTATGGCTTCGTTGTTTTTCCTTACCTCTTATTGATCTCTCATTAAGGATGTTGCATCCCAAATCACAAATGCTTCGAAATTTTATGTATATTTTTGTATAAAGTATTCAAAAGATCTTGCTCAAGATTCGCGACGATTAGAAAGCTCGTTATCAAATAAAATAATATAATAATATTTAAAAAAAAATTAAATATATAAAATAAACAAATTATATATATATATATAAATATTGGCAATAATAAAATAATAATTAAATTTAGTTGAATGTGAAAACTGGTATTGATAAATATTTTTTGTATTCGTTTAAAAAATTGTTCATTTTTTCGTAACGAACTTTTTAATGTTCTTGAAATTTTTACATGACCTCTTCGAGGTCTCACACGAAAACATACTAAATTTAACGAATTGTCTCATAATTTTTTATCTCAATTCTTCAGGTGGTTAAACTATTGACGATTTTTTTAAATTCTTTTAAATGAAATTTTTCGATTATTATTAATTATTATTCTTTATATTTATTTATTATTTATTTATTACATTTTTTTAAATGAATTCATCATTTAATTAATGATAATTTTTAATGAAATTATAAATAAAATATTCAAAAATAAATATTACACATTTATCATAAATAATTATAAAAAAAATTATATTCATTAAATAAAAATGAAAAAAAAAAAAGAAATTAAATTTAATTAATTAAATTGAAGACTAAGTATAATGATAAAAATTAAACAAATCAGTCTTAGCGATTTTTTTCGTGTTTGAAATGTCCAGAGGTTTTGGTGTGTCCACGAATGTGTGCAAATTTTATTTGACCAAAAATGCACTTGGAAGATTCTTTAAAAAATTTCTTCACCTTATTCGGGTGATAAATAGTATTTAATTTAAAAAATTTTTTTTTACTATTCATGAAAGATAAAAAATTGTCGAGTCCCCTCCGATCGGAGCAATGAAATCTGATCGGAAATAAATAAAAGTCAGTTGATCGTGGCATATGTGAATTTAGAGAAATTCACAATCTTTAAGCGGGAAGAGAAAATGCATTTTTTGGAGGCTCTTGCATGCGATGAATATTCATGCGAAACTCGTGGCTGGTACGGGAGGTTTTTGAAGCGTGCATATTTTGATGGCATTGAGTTTTAACACATATACGTGCAGGCTACAGATGTACTCGGAGGTTGGAATTCGGTTTTACGAGATGGCATCCATTAATTCCGAAAAGACTCGCGGGGAACGCGGGGAGGCTGACGTATGGCACACGGTAGACAAAGTTTACGTCTCTCTCTTTTTTTCTTCACAAATCTTCTCGTTCATATGTATATAGTTGCGCGTTGCCCACAATAGACGGTTGCCATCGTTATTTATACATCGCCACCAGATGGGAGCATGCGGTGCAAGATTCTCGAGTCTGACGAGGCGCCCTCTGCCTCGCCTGATTCATCTTTCATTCCGCTTGCATTTACCTTCCTCCCGCAAACGCCTTTGACCTTAAAGAGACACGAGTTTCTTTGAGTTTTTTTTTCGAATGGCTCGACGCTGTGATCCAACAAAAAGAGCATGCATCCGAGAAGACACTGTCGAAACGCATTTTCAAAGGGGTCACTAAGGTTATCGTCAAAAATGCAAATTCCATTCGGATCGGAAGAAAAAATCTTCATTTTCATCCAAATTTTTATCTTTTTTTTATTTTTCATCATTTTTTACCATCCGCGTGTCCTTAATGGTTGGCACAATTTTTATTCAATTTATCCCTATCCAGAATTGTTTTTTTCTATTTCATTAACCATTTTTTTTTTCTATTTTTTTGACAAAAATTTTGTCGCTATTTTTTGACTAGAATTCACTCAAAATATCAACTGAAAATCTCGTCTCACGGTGTGTTCGTCGCCGCACTATTCCGAAACGGTTGGGATCACTTTTTCCTTCTAATTGTGTTAAAAAACATTTTTTTCCATTTTTTCGAAATTTTTGTTGCAAAAAATTTTTTTTTCACTAGAGAACACTCGGAATATCAACTGTAAATAATTACTATGGCAACACAACGCTTGCTGGGTCAGCCAGTGTTGAATAAAAATCGTCATTAGCCAAAGAATAAATAGATCGCGAAAGAGCGTTTGTAACTGGATAAGTTTGTATAAAAAAAGTAAAAGTTTGATGATTAAATGTTGCTGCATAAAGACGCACGCACTACTTCCGGTTTATGGATTTTGATAGTGGATCGTGTATGCGTGAGTGTTTTGTTTCTTTACGAAAGGATGGAAAAGCATAATGCTCGCTGACAGAAAAATCCACAATGAAAAATGTTTTCATGCTATCAGTGGCGGAGGATAGAAGAACGGAAAATATTCGTTGAACCGAAGGATTAGGTCAGCGAGTTTGCACAGAAGATGCTGCGCGAGGAAGAAGGCAAAACGAAGTGGAGGCCAAAAAGGAATGAGAAATACAGAGACAAGGCGCGAAGGAGGAGGCAAAGCTGGAGAATGGGAGAGAGAAAGATCAGCTGGTCGTGGAAAGCCGTATGACCAACACTCAGCGACGAGGGCATCGAGGCAAAGAGGAGGGAAAGGTTTGCTCGGCGGGTCAACGAAACATATGGATCCCAGGCCAGTGGCAAGATTATGTGAATATGGCTGTACCAAGCAGTGCACATTCGAGCTCCTAAATCAAAACTAAAACCGACCACCATTTTCATTCCTCTGCAATACGTGTCCCTATTATCGCACTATATATATATATGCTGACGAATATATATATATACATATAGAAGCCTCGACGTCAAATTCAATGGCTTAACCTGGGAAGAAGTAAAAAAAAAATCCCTCTACCCCTTGGACTGTTCCCAAGCACCAAGAATTATAAAAAAAATAAGAATGACAATAAAACAAAAATTAAATTAAAATTGAAATAAAAAAAATAAAATAAATAAACAATAATAAATAAAAAAAATTAAAAAAAAAAATTGTTTCACGATTAGGAAGCTCGTTATTAAACAATTGAGATTGATAAATTAAATGTAGTTGAATGTGAAAACTGAGAGAACTTTGCTAAAAGTTTATTTAGGACCTCTCAATTTTTTGATATCTACGATATATCGAAAGCAATGGAAACAAAACCAAGTTTACTGATTAATATTTATTGTATTTGTTGCAGGGACTGTTTTTGAAAAAAAGCTTTTTTTTTTCTTCAATGACGAGTTTTCTGATGGTCGTGAAATGTTTTTTATTCGGCATATTTACGAGTTCACGGAGTCAAAAAAAAAGTGACATCAAGGGAATTGTTTAATATATTTTATCGTAATAGGGTGCGATATTTATTTGAGCAAAAATATCGAGTTTGGGTAACAATGAAATGTTTTTTTGAACGAGCGAAATTATTTGATGACTCGGATATTGTTGATCCGGTAATACTAAACGTACGTTTTTGTTGATTGAACAAATTTTATTTATCGATGTGTTAAGCTTCATAAATAATACCGAGTCCCAACATGCCCTTCATTAAGGATCATTCATCATTTCTGGTTACATCAGTGCATCCATACTCTCTTTTCACTGATAAATACTTAGTGACCATTACTGGTCATTAATTATTGACATAATGAATGGAAAAATTTCCCTGTAAAGTGGATACTCTCGATTCCCTGTTTCCCGGAGGATGGACTCAAAATATCCCATGAAATAAAATGCTCACGTTGACTTTTCAATTACTTCATCAACTCTGGAAAGGTGACCCAGGATCATATTGACCCCAGGCAACTCAAAATCCCGTTTTTTTATCGTTTTACTGCATTTTCGAGCAATCCTTTGACTCCAAGCGAATGTTTCCCAGGCGCATGTGATTCTGCATTAAAAAACGAAAAGAATGCGCCCAAGTTGAACTCTTTTCGTTGAATTTGACCGGAGATATGAATTTTTCAAAATTCGGGTCAATTTGATAGCAGATAAAAAAAATAAAAAATCGTTCCATCATTCTACTAAAACTTCGTCATTCGTTCTGGAAATGTTCTCTTCTAATGAGCGTTAAGGAGGCAAAAACGATGGAAAATAAACTTTCGAAAATCATAATAATTTTCGAATTCTTAAAATAATAACTATTTTGAAATAATGAAAATTATAATAATTTTGAGATTATTGAAATGATAATAATTTAAGACCCGTGTCGGGTTGCTAATAATTTAAGATATATTCAAATTATATTCATTTAAAAATCATCAAAATTATAATAATGTCAAAATGATAAAAAGTATACAAATTTTTGAATCATCAATATTATAATAATATCAAAATTTTTTAAATTATAATCATTTAAAAATTATTATAATTATGATAATTTTAATTTAGAAATAAATAAGATGAATAGTTGTTCCGGATATTGAAATTAATAAAGCGTTTGTGATGTTTTGAGAAAATTTTAATTACCGATATAGAGACTGGTCGATAAGAGTTGTAGAATAAAGCGTACAAAGGAGAAAGCTACACGTAAGACGTTGCTCGACGTGTTTGCCAACAGCGGGAACGATACCCCAGGGGCCCTTTTAACCCATTTACAAAGGAGCTTTTACGACAGTCTACATATATACGTAATTTGTATGAATATGAACATATATAGGTATAAATATATGTAGAAAGGAGGTGCATGCCTCACGAGCGTCGCTCGGCATTTCCGCAATCTCGCGTGGTTTGCAAGCTCGTACGAGCTTTTCCTTTTTCGGCAAGACACAAGGACGAATTGGTTGAATACTCGGTACAGCCTGCATGCATGGCTTGCCAGTAATAAACGTGCGTTCTGAACAAAACTGACGACAAACTGGTGCTCTTTGACGACAAATTTTTTTTTTTTTCTCACAAACATGTACAAACCGCCGCAACGTAATGCATTTTTGTATGCAACTTTGTGAGACTCAAGAAATGAGAAAATGAAAAGAAAAAAAAACATCAAAATTGACGATAAAAAATGGAGGAAAAATAAAAAGATTCCCGGACATTATATTTTCGAAGGACAAAAATATTTCGTGTTATTTCATTCCGGACCATTAGTTACGCGGGTTGAGCTGCTGGCAGAGCTTCGTAGTGGATAATCGTCTCCGCGCGTTAACGAGCTATTTTTCGCGAGCAACGAATCCGAATGACGATCAGACCAACGGAGCTTGCATTTTGAAAATATATTACGCTAATTAGCTGGAAATAGGATACACGATAATTTCTCCTTTTGTTTTTTTGTTATCCGCTGCTTTTGCATATTACTTGCGAAACTCCTTGTGCACACTATGTGCAAAAGTGTCAGAGCTTTCTCTACTCGGCGGGAATAAAATTCGCGATAAATATTCAGACGATAATCGACTCGCGTTTCTCTCGTTAGTTCCCCAGCCTTTTTGGGCTTCTCTGGGTTGCTCGATGAGCGCCCAGAGAACCCTTCAATCTCTGCTTTGGGTCACCGAGCTCGTTAAAATTCGAGAATCAACTTTTTCCCTAGGACAATACCCTAACACCCGGCATCTCGTGCACCAACACATACACTCATCGGACATACCAGCCCGGAAACTCATATCCTTCATTCCATGAGGACGAAAAAATTTTTAAATTAAAAATTCATCATTCCGTTTCCGAAACTGACGGAGCAGAGATTTAGCAACGCCAAGGGATGAGGACGTGTAGTTTTTTATTGCAGGTTCTCTTTTTCTTTGTCTTGAAATTTTTTGAAAAGATTGCGGAGGACCACTTGGGGGTTTATCAAAAAGAATATCTCAGGGAAGATCAAAATATCGTTTTTTACGATTCGATTATGCCAGATTTGGGGTCAAATTGACCCAAATTTTGGAAAATCCATATCTCCGGTAAAATCTAACTGAAAGGGTTCAATTCTGGCCCGTCGCGTACCAACCGAGTCCCTCAATAACGTTAATGAGCGTAAGTGTTTAAGGATCTTTGACTGCGAATAAAGATGATGAGTTGAGTGAAACTAATTAGCCTCGGTGTTGTCGAGTTTCATTGGGTTGATTTGTTTGTTTTTTGTTGGAAATAATGGGACCGTAGACGTGATAAAGAGATCGATTGGCAGAAGGATTGAATGTTTTTTTTATAAAACGTAACGAGGTCGAAGCTGGCATTAAATAAAGGTGGGTCGAGTGGAAATCATGCGTACGGAGTATCATTTGGTTCCTCTTTTTTATGGGGAACATGTTTTCTCGTATTTTCTCGATTTCTCATGTGTCAATGGGCAATGTAACGCGAGCCTGATAACCTGGCCATCAAAAATGTCAGTTTAATTGGTCCTCTGGTTAAGCCGACGAATTACGATAGGACAGGGCTGCTTGTCAGGCTGGCATAACAAAACGCGTTAATTCAACAACGTGTGAGTATTTGATAATTGCTTGTTGGGGGATACAGATTGGGAGAGGCAAGCGCGAATCTTCGGGCGGGCACAATGAATGCACATGAATATCAGTGAGTAATTGAGTTATGTGCCAAACTACGTTTCATCTCTCACGGGTGTCTCGCTGTCGCGCTCGATATAGTTGAGGAAGTTCCCTGCCCACCAACAGAATCAACGATCCTCCTCTTTTCATCGGCCTTCGCAGCCTCTCCGTGTATTATATTCGCGGCGAGGACCAGAGTTGTGAAAGGAAATGGAATCGAGAGCTGAGCTCTCGATATTCCGAGCTCCAAAGCACTAGAATCTTTTTTGCCAAACCACGGGCCATCCATCCCATTGAAAGAATATTAAATAAACGCTGGGAGACCGATCGCAGGGTGAATCGTCTTGTTGGGCTCAGTTCATAGTCCGAGGACTCATAACGCCCTAAGGATCCTGATATATTACCTTTTTTAGTACCTGTTCCGGCAACCTGGGGTCAAATTGACCCCAATTTTGAAAAATTCATATCTCCGGTACAATTTAACGAGAAGAATTCACCAGTGGCTCGTTCCTTTCGGTTTTTAATGCAGGATCACATGAGCCTTGGGCGATTTTGCTTGGAGTCGAGAAATTAGTCAAAAATACAGTAAAAGGATAAAAAACGGGAGAACGAAGGGGGCGCGAGGTTTAGAGTTGCCCGGGCTCGTTTTTGACCCGAGCTTACCATTCTAGGGTCGAACAAGCTTTGCGAGCATCGACTGTATCACTCTGCAGGATGCTCTTCGTGCTACGCTCCCACAAACCAATCACGCCACCTCCCTATATATACATGGGCATATATCAATTCGTCGATATATATCGCCCGGTACTATGTTACGCCCGGACTTTAAGGTTTATTCGTAACGAGTTTCGTTGCTAAATTGACAAAACTCGAATGGCCAGCTGGTTCTTAAGGCTGTATATATATGTATATATCTTCAGATAAACTGAGCGTGAATCTCGTCAGGCTTTTCCAAATCATAAACTTGCCCGAGATTCATAAAAGTATCGATTTTCACCTCGGGGTCAAAAACGACCCCACGTCTTACCATTTTTTATTGTTTTACCCCATTTTTCATCGATTTTTTCACTCCAAGCAGAATCGCCCAGGCTCATGTGATCCTGCATGCAAAAACGAAAAGAATGAGCTCAAGTTGAACGCTTTTTCGTTAAATTTTACGGGAGATATGATTTTTTCGAAATTGGGGTCAATTTGACCCCAGGTTGCCGGAATAGGTTAAAAAAAAATAACCACTCGAGGGTTTAATTTTATCGTAGATTATTTATGTAGCGAGTAATAAAAGTGACGAGAACATATAAAAAAAATGGCCGGCACTACACTTTGTTTTTACTCGCTGATAGTGAATGAAGGAAAAGAGAAATTTCATTTTTTTATTCTTTACTTTAACATGAGAAATTCCGTTTAAAAAGCTATTATCGTGGTGTGTCGTGACAAAAGGGAAGCAAAGAAACATAAAAATACGTAAAACTTTTTATCACTCGCACTCGCTCGTTACTCTGCAATCTCCAGGTTTGCACGAGCTAGCGCGCGAGGAAAAGAAAAATCAAGAGTGGAATGATCGAAATTTTCGTTCCTTTGTTCCTGCATGTTTACTTCATTCACTGGCGCACGTAGAGGTCTCTTCTATCGTTGAAAAATACTTAAATCCAGGCGAGAGCTTTCATCGGTATCTCGACTGCATCGTCGCAGCCAACGAGCGACCATTGTTTATTTTTGTCTTCAATTGTGGGCAAAAAAAAACAAAACAAAAATGCTCCAATGAAAAGGCCTCGACGCGATGGCAGTTACAAAAGAGTCGCAAAAATTGCAGCCGGGGAGATAAAATAGTTTCGAGCTTGCTTCCCAGCTTATATAAATAATCCACAAGTAAATGAAGAGGCAGTTACAAAAATATATGAATTACATAAATTTACAACTTGGACGAAACTCGCAATTGAGCAAAACGTCGGCTCGAACCACTGGAGGAGAAACGTGAATGTGTGCATCTAAGTGGGCCACCGAATAAGGCAAAATCAACTCATTATGCACACTGCTTGCACTTGGCTCAGGTGTAATTTAGTCTTAGGATTCTCCAGCGGCTGGAGCGTACAAAAGTTCAACTCATCCACAAAAGAGAGTCCACAGGATGCCCTGGATTGAATGCTCGATTATTGTATTATTTATCAAATATATTATTATTTGTTTATTATTATATATTATTATTTTCTTATAAATATACCATTTACTAAATATATATATATATTTTTAAATCATTACTATATATTATTGTTTATTATAAATATATTAATTACCAAACTTTTTTTTTCTTCCAATTATTGTTATTATATTTTATTATTTATTATCAATATATTATTCACTAAATATATGTTTTTTTTACATTATTATTATATAATATTATTCAATATAAAAATATGATGAACCAAATGTATTATTTTTTGTAAATGATTTTTATATATTTTTATTTATTAAGAAACATATTTTCTCAAATTATTATTATCATTATTACATATTATTATTTAATGTGAAAATATAATTTTTCTAAATAATTATTATATATTATTCGTAACATGATTTTTATTATTTATTATAAATATATATTTTGTTTAAATCGTCATTACATATGATTATTTATTATGAATAATTTTCGAAAATTATTGTTAATTATAAATATATTATTTGCTCATTGGATTCATTATTTATTAAAAAATGATGCATATTTATGTATAATTGTTGCAAAAAGTACAAAATGCTCACGTGTTTTGTGATGGAAACTTGATTGGATGAGTGGGATTTATTTAACGCTAAATTTCTATCAGTTTCATGAAAATTCAGGGAATGAGAATTTTCGAGTAAAATTACAACGTGAAATAGAATTTATAGAGGTGAGTGAAGATTCAATTTGGAAGACTGTGTAGAGTTTGCAGCCCAATTGGCTGGTTATGATATATTCCTGCCTCGTTGATGATGAAAACACTTCTCTCTCATTCTATGGTCCGGCTACTCTCGTTCACGTCTCACTTGTGTGTTTATGCACTCCATAGTGATGTATATATATATTTGTATATATTTGAGCCTATGTAGTACTTGCAAAGCATAGTTATCCACCTCTGCATATGTACACGACTGTGTACAGACCGAATCGCCACCTGCACTTTCCTTTCATTATTACGCAGCCACAAAACGATACCGAAAATTTCCCAATGTTTATTCACTATTTGTTTATCCATTTATTTATTGATGTGGCAAAAATATCGAATATTGCTGTCAATTAAATTCATCAAATATAGTGAAAAATCCGTTCGTGTGTACACATCCCGTAAGTTCATATGGGGTCAATCTGACCCGAGGCGTTTTTCAAATTACTACATTCCTGCAAAAATGCATTTTTTTATTCCCCTCAGTAAATTATCCATATTTTATGGTGGTCATAAAAAACGTCGATATTTCATCGAAAACTACTTGTTCATAATCTCAAAATCTTTCATGTTTTTACAATATTTTACATTTCTAACCAAACTGTCAGTTAAATTTACGATTTGCATGAAAAAAATGTGCTCGTTGACAAAAGTCTTGTGATTTTTTGAAAAAACTCAACAAACAAAAAAAATGTTTTTCAACAAAAATTTTTTTCCAGCCCACCGACTCGCCCGATAGAGATTCAATTTTTATTCCATTTTTCCTGAATGCCCATTTTTTGTTTTTCCTCGTTGAAATTTCGTCGTAAAGTTACAGTCAAAAAATTTGTCACAATTTGAAAGGGTCAGAGTCGTGGAGATTGGGGAATAAGGGTAACTACCCCGGTGAAGCGAGTGCGAGCACAGTTTGTAACAACTGTTGGGCCCCTAGTCTCGAGAATGTTCGGTCGTTACCACAAAGGGTTAGAAGAATGTTGGTGAGTGGAAGAAAAAAGGCTTAGACACTGTGCTTTCTCTCCAGTCCTCTCGGAGGTTCGCTGCTCGATGAGGTTCATTAGAAACCGGCGCCAAAAGTGTCCTTCAGCGTGTATACAGTATACAGTGTGAAACGCCCCCTGACGGCTTATTTCTCCGACACAGTTGGCGCGTGGCTATATGTATAAGAATTGAAAATAATAAAAGGTTCGTAGTAGCGGAGAGCAAGGAGACTGGCTCATGGGCTATGCAAGCACCGGACTAAATCTGGGTTAGGCCATTTTCGTTGTTAGTTGGTGACACATGTATAGAGCACGTAACTGCATGACCTCCCTCATGTTTTTTCTCCCCCGAGTCGTTTGTCCAGCCAGCAGGCACATGTTTGCCTACTCGTAAAAAAAAAAAAAAACACCACCATTTGCCCTTACCAAGTTGAAGTTTTTCTCGACGACTCGTTCGACAAACTTGAGATTTCGGCTCCGGACTAATTCTCGCTCGGCAATAAACTCTTCTTGGGATTATTCCTCCACTGCTTTCTGGCTCTATCCCGAATTTTAAGAAAAACTGTACCGAACGGAGGCACCGGAAGTTCGTTAGATTCATCGACCAGAAACCATCGAGTCTGTCAGAATTTATTTGTCCGTGCAACTCGACCGACTAGCATTTTTTCTCTTCTTTACGATGAGAAGAAAATTTTATTGAAAAAAATCGATATTTTTTTGAATACGTTGGGGTAAACGTTTTTTTTTTTTAAATGACAAAAATTTTGTCATTGCAGCAAATTTTCGGCATGACAATCGTAGCTGACAGTTTCGTCAGAAATGAAAAATATTGTCAAAACATGGAAAATTTTCAGCGAAAAAAAAGGATACAAATTTTCGGAATTTTTTTTTATTTTATTTTTTTTTCATTTTTTTGATAAAAATCGAGTCATGGCAGCAAATTTTTTATCATGCCAATCGTAAATTTAGCTGACACTTTCGTCAAGGATGAAGAATATTGTTAAAAAAAAAAGAAAAATTTTGAAATTTTAGAAAAATATTTATTTTTCAACAAAATATCGACACTTTTTGACAAAATCCCATTTTCAGTTAATTTTTCCTCCTTTTTATACATTCCCAGACTTTTACTTTTCCCAGATTTTCCGTTTCTCCTCCTCGCGTGAATCTCGAACTGCAGTAATTTTTCCGAAGCCCCATTACATCCTCGCATCTCTCTTCTTTTCTTTTTCCTGGATGCTGGGCGACGAGACTCGGTGCTGGGAGCGTTCTACTTTAACCTTTTCGTTTCCGGATGCTGCACAGCCGAGGCTTTCGTCTTTGCAGTCGTTCCTCTTGCTCTCCTTGCTCGATCAAGTCCCGGACCATTTTCCAAACTCGTGCTCTCTTGGCTCCTTTTCGCTGTCTGTGAATTGAACGTCGATGAACTCTCTGATCGAATAGGACTTGGCTTCAAAGTCTTGGGAGCTGTTCAGACTCTCGCTCGGTCTTTCATTGACATTTAACGTGTGACAAAGAGACGACGGGGCGCACAGCATCAGTTTAGTGTCGAATGATGCCAAGGAGGAGAAGAATAAGTGTGAGGAAATGAGAGGCTGCGGAGCAGAGCGAGAAGAAACGACGACGCCGTCGTCTCCTGCGCTCGAGAGCTCCGACATCCATGGAAAAAACAAAAAACAATTCTACAGGGACCGAGTAAGACAGTACAGAGAAGACAGGCAATACGGTACAGAATGGAAAAAGGAGGCGAAGCAAGCAGAGAAGGCTCTTGAGCGTAGCGGACGGCTGCTAAATTGACGCTCGCCAGGTTTGAAGAAAAAACGAGACTGGCATTGCGAGGAGGTACCTTGGGACTTGCGAGACGCGACTGCCACGTATAACCTTCAAATTTACCCTGTCTCACTGATTCCCGTTGCTGTGTCCGACGCCGCCACAAAAACTTGGCTCATTTCTTTTTTTCGCTGCATTTTTGAAGCGCCTGAATTTACTGCGACGAATTGTTTGTGTCTTAGCGAATCGAGCGGACGATTTCGCACTGACAAACGTTCGTTATATTCGTGCCTTTCAGATTTTCACGAATTTCCAGTCGAGAAACATTTGTTTTTTTTTTTCGACAAATTCGCGAAGGAAAATTTTGCTTCTCCCATTTTCGACCAATGACGGTTGAGGCTCAAGGGTTTTTGTTTGAATCTTCCATCAGCGTGCCCGAAAATTTGAGATTTAATAATTTTTTTCATTAATTTTTTTTTTTTAAATTAATTAAATTTTTTTTTTTTTTAAATTCATTTATGATTTTTTTAAAATTAATTTATTTATTAATTCTTTTTAGAATATGGGTGTAAACTTGGCCACAGGCAAGTTACGAATTGGTCCTCCGGTCGTACGTGCCATGCGGCTTATTGTACATTATCGTGATCCATTTAATGAGAACCACGATATATTATGGGCATCGACTGGTCGTTGGTTCAACGATACGTCGAGCGTTTTGAGCGTCAGAGAAACTCAGCCCTAACGGAATCATGTTCAATTTGATTTAACTTACGCCCTTTTGGTGCGCAAGCCATTCAGACACATAAAGGGACACAAGGAGGAAAATTATCACGTCACGGAAACGTCACCCTCTCAGTCACCCGCACGTATATTTTCATCCGTGCGTCAATATTCAATACATCGTGAATATTCTCATTCATCACGTATACGCGAACCATCACGTACATAACGAATAGCTAATGCGCTACTATAACTCTCGTATAAATTTATATCTTCATGCACGAATGATTTTATCGTTGTACGTTCGAGTCCAATTTTCAGGCAAAATATATTTTTCTCACTTTTCCCAAATTCCGTCTGTTTGACCGGCTCACGTAACCGGAGATTCCATTTTCCAATAGCTAACGGGGTGCGACATCTACGCATCCCTTAGCCTTTGAAAAATAAATCGCGTTTCGTCTGTTTAGAGAGTTTTCACCCTTCGAGTACACACTGGGTCATTTTGACCCCGAAAATATTCTGTCACCCGTTGTTGCGAATTTGGTGCTAACGGATGGTTTCCTATGTCATTTTCATTTTCGGCAAAAAATACATTTCAACACACATTTTTTTAAATAAAAACTTTTTTTTTGTATTTAACAAAAATATATATATATATTTTTGTTAATTAAAATAAATATTGAATAAAGTCTTTTTTGAATAAAAGAAGAAATTAATTTTTCTTCGAATGAAAAAAATTATTTTTTTTTATTTTTTTTTTTCATAAAAATAAATATCTAAAAAAATTCAGTTTCGCCGAAAAATAAATTGATTGCCATAAAATTTGGAGAATTTGGTACGGTCTGTGTCCACTCGAGTGAGCATTTTTGCTGCTGTACTAAGGGCGTTGTAAGGCCAAACCTGAGAACGACCCGATTTGAAGTATAAACTACTCGACAAATTTCGTCCTGATCGAGCCGCCTGGCTGCTCGGAGATTAATTTCATATTTTAGCCACGAAATAGCCTCGCGACTCCTTCGCAATTTCATAGTCTGTGCTTTTCGTTTGCGTGCGAAATGCCACCTAACGAGAGACTTTTCACGCTAGAAAAGATCGACAAAAAGTAAAAATTGCTATGAAACAACGGTTAACATTTTTGTTTATAAAAGTCAAGCCTTGTCTTTCGCTTTTTTTTTACCTCTATTGTTGTTTTTTAACTCTGTTAGGATTTTCGAGGCTTTCCACGCGCCACAAAGCTTGTTATTTTGCATTTATGCTGTTAGCTCTACGCCTCCTCGTCATTGTACCGACGTTTGATAAAAAAAACAAGATGCGTGAATTGCGAACAGTGTATGTTGCACGGAACGTATAGAAAAAAATGAGGAAAAAACTTTCGCACGGAAAAAAAAAAAAAAAATTCCAAAATCACGAATTTCATGATTCAAATCCTCCGAGTGCACACTGGGTCAATATGACCCAAGGTGATTTTTAGATCGTTGTATTCCGCTGAATATGCATTTTTTGTTCTCACTAAATTATGCATTTTGCCGCCCAATAATCGGTGACGAAAAATCTTAGGGGTCAAATTGACCCAGTGTGTACTCGGAGGCTTAAAAATTTCTTTAAAAATGAGAAATCTCGGGATTTTAATCCCCCGAATGCACATTGGGTCAATTTGACCCAAGTGCGATTTTCCGATCGTTCTTATTCCGATGATTACGATTTTTATTTTTTTTCGTTAATAAACCGGAAATTAGGAGGCAAAACTTCAACAATTTGGTGACAAAAAATGTTCGGGGTCAAATTGACCCAGTGTGTACTCGAAGGGTTAAAATTCATTCCAGACCAAAAATTTACTTCTCAAGAGCACAGTGGACCCAAAATATGAAGAATTGAATTCATCTTCGTTGAGTTTGCATCCAAAGACGTTGGTCCAATTATTTCGAGCCTGATTACATGCCAATTAATGGAACGCGGACGTGCATTCGGATGCACTTGCAATAAGACCTCTATTTTCGCAACCTCCATTAAGATAACATCGATCCTTGAGAAGTTGGTACCTCTCAAGCCATCCGATCGGTTTAATCGCTGAAAGTGATATCCTTGGTTGGATGATGGCGTCAAACTGACGTGCAGATGTGCCACCAAGTGGCCCTAAAACCAGCCTGAGGGCTGTGCCAGTTAGTGAGTCTTAGTTGCTCACTTTGACGTCCCGAAACTTGGACTCCATCTTGCCTCATCCTCTCAATTTCGTCGTTATTTCAGGTTGTGCATATTTTTGCATGTTTCGACCATTTCCATTAAGTTTCCTGATTCGGAATCAACTTACTTTTTAATAAAATCAAAGAAACGAACGTCCCAAATAATAAATGAGTCTAAAAACTTGTTCTTCTTTTTTTTCTGGAATATTGTCGTCGTTGGCCTTTCTCTTGAAAATTTATTTCGCGACCGGTCTCTTCAATCTGCCATTAGTACAAATCAGAGTAATGAAATAAAAGGAGGAAGTGACTTAATGGATCTTCGGATTTCTGTCTTAAGAAGCGCATCGCTTCTCCGGAAGTGTCTTCAGTAATATATACAGATATATTGTAGATTCTATCTCTTTGCAGAGTTCATCGTCTGGAGGAGAATTATTTCTGTACCTTTTCATTTCTCCTGACTATCCTGAGTTCTGCCTATACGAGAAAGCTCTCGTGGGACGTGACGAAAATGTCTTTGGTCCATTCCGTCATCCTCTGCTCACTGTTCCATCCCTCTCTCTCTCTTTTCTCAGTGGACTTTTCAATTGTTCCTATTTAATCGAAATATTAAGCTATTCCATAAATTCGAGCACTCAGTCTGTTGCTCCTCGTTGTCGTTGAATTTGGTGCAAAAGTGTGGAAAAAAAGAAAATCGAGAAAAACAGCGCAGCTTATTTGTTGCGAGCACAAAAGACGAGTCCTTCTTTCCATTCATGACCCGAAAAACCTCATTTTTCTTTATTCAGTCTGGTAACTATGGGTCAAAATGACGCCAATCTTGAAAAATTCATATCTCCGTTAAAATTTAACGAAAAGAGTTCGATTTGGGCTCATTCTTTTTGGTTGTTCATGCAGAATCATGTGAGCCTGGAGCGATTTAGCTTGGGGACAAAAAATTGGTCAAAAATGCGATAAAACGATAAAAATAGGGCGAGCGACTGGGGTCACATTGACCCCAGTCATTTTTTTCTACCCTTGCCTCTTTCCTTCTCATTTCTCCATCACATCTTCATAGCGAACAAAAAACGCGCCCACCCATCGATTTTAAAAAACGCGTCACACCGAGCGCGTCATCTGTTGTTCTCCAATAATCTTCACGCAGCCATTGTGTCCGTATGAAACTGCGAACAATGATGAAAAGAGTCGACGCGTGTGAGAGCCTCGCACCCAATCTCCCACGATAACCTTTTCTTCTCTACCCCCCCCCCCCCCCCCCCCCCCCCCCCCCCCCCCCCCCCCCCCCCCCCCCCCCCCCCCCCCCCCCGCCCCCCCAAACAAAAACAAACAACACTTTCGTCGCCTTCACCCCGCCACCACACTCCCACCGCCCTGTTCTCCATTGACTGGGTCCATGCAACCGTGTGTGCATGAAATAGCGAGTCGTATTATTTGTGTTTTTGAAGAACGAATTATGGATAGTTGAAAGTTGACGAGGAGGGTTTTCCGTTCGAGAGGATCGAGACAAAGGGATCTGCTCTTGATATGTGTAGAGACGCGGTGTATAGAATGTTCTGTGTGCTGCGGTTTGCAGCAGCGATCTCTATAAAGTATCCATTCGATTGTTCAAATGGCGAACGGACATGGAAATGATCTCGACGAGGTGGATTCGGCGCCCTTATTTTGGGGAGAATGAAAATTCACGTATATGTACGCGACGTCACTCTGATTTGTACCGAATGGCCTGCTCATATCGGTTTTAGCACGATCTAGGGGCTGCAACTTTGATACGTTAGTATAGCCTCAATCGCTATGCACCGCGACGCACAATGCAAAGTGAAGGATTTAAAAATGGAGGAAAAAAATTCTGCTGTTAAACTTTTTTTAAAAAAACAGGCAGAACGATCAGAACGATTTTCTCTCTCTCTCTCTCTCTCTCTCTCTCTCTCTCTCTTGAGTTGCAAGAGACGCAGGAACAAAAGTTTATTCGCGAGGCTGCGCGTTTATTCGTCACTTTTGTTCTCCCTGCGTTTGGGAACCGCAATGCTCAAGTGGCTGTTGCCAATTCAATGCTTTAATTCAGTGGGAATCGAATCAGGCTTTTCAACTATTATTCGCCAGACCCGTCTGGCGCACGATGCTAGGCTCATTCGCGACGAGCATAGAAACATGTTATTTTCATTTATAAGCATAGAAACTTATTTTTTTTTAAGCTACTCCGGTAACCTGGGGTCAAATTGAGCCCGATTTTCAAAAATTCATATCTCTGGTAAAATTTAACGAAAATAATTCAACTTGGGCTCATTATTATAGTTTTTTAATGCAGAATCACGTGAGCCTCGAGTGATTTTGTGTGAAGCCAGAGAAGTAGTCGAAAATGTGGTAAAACCGTACAAATCGGAAGAACGAATGAAGAGAAGGCGCGGAATTTAAAATCGCCTGCTGGAGTCGATTCGGACCTCAAACGCAATCGCGTAAGAATCGAGCAACAAATGAATTTCGAGAATTTGAAAAAATCAACAAAAATAAAAGGATTCACCTGAATGAAGTGAATTTTGAAAAGTTTTTATAATGTAAACAACAAACCCGGACAAGACAGTCCTATCGGATGGGCAAATCTGTGTGCAGCATGTGGGTACATACCACAGAGTTTGCGTCAGCAGTTACGAGCCAATTCACCTGTGTAATTACGTGTACACACATCGCCCATGTACCAATGTACATACAAACGAGATAGATAAAAAGAGAACAAAAGATAACGGGACAAAAAGAGCCACGAAGGGGCAGGGGGTGGGCGAAGAGGGGGTCGGGGGCGGGGGGAGTTTCCTAGGTCGACTATATCCACGAAGAGATGGTTGGCTGACTTTTTGGCTAGCGACTGTTAGGGGTGGATACCCCAATAGGGTTGCGAGTACACAGAATAGAGAATAGAAGAAAGAAAGAGCCCGCGATAACGCCACGTTTGCTGTATACAACTCCTTTACCCTCTTTTCCTTTTTTTTCATTTTTTTTTCTTTCATTTTCTCTGCTGTCCTCCTCGTGGCTGCAAAAATGCAACTCTGCTGTTATTTTGTTTGCCCGCTTCCGCCGTTTTAATTCAGCGCCAGAGGAAAACGTTCTCTTCGTCAGTTGAAACGCGTTCGTGTTCGCTCTTTGCAATTGTACACGAAGCTCTATACATGCATCTATCAAATCCACGAGACTCGTGCGAATTTTTTATTTTTTTCTTTCTTCTTGTTACTCGTTACTTCTTTGAGGACTGATGAGCACTTTTTTTTTCTTCTTTTTCGTCAATCAATTGATCCGTATTCGGAGATGATTTTCTCGGTTTCTCGACATTTTTTACAATTCTACATTTGGAATGACGTTTCTTTATTTTTTAATCAATTTTTTTTTGTCGCTTCGCACAATTTTTGCGATTTTATTGCCAGAACATGAGAAACAAATATGCACGAAGGTCTATGGGTGGACATTTTTGGAAGGCGAAGGCCGGAGCACCCGAAATGTCGGTCATGCTCGTTCAATCATTTATTTTGAAACTTTTTTTTCGCTTTTTACCGATTTTATGAGAGAGCCCATTGAGGGAAGACCATGGGCAAGGACATTTTTATGCTGGACGGAAGTTATTACTACTTTATAACGCTCAAGGTATAAGGAACAATCCTGGGACGGTAATCTTATTTTTTTTTTTTTTACCCATTCCGGTATCCTGGGGTCAAAATGACCCCAATTTTGAAAAGTTCATATCTTCGGCAAAATTTAAGGAAAAGGACTCAGCTTGGGCTCATTCTTTTAGTTTTTTAATGCAGGATCGCGTGAGCCTGGAGCCATTTTGTTTGGAGTGAAAAAATTGGTGAAAAATTCGGTAAAACGATAAAAATGGAATAAAATGAGTTTTTTTGCTCAATCGACGGTGCTTGCTCCATATTTTTGAATATTCATTGAATGGAGCGTTCGATTATTGTTCCATTGGATGGCGATAAAGCTTGAAAAAGTATGACTTTTTATTTTCTTCAATTTTTCATCTCGAAGGGCGTAACCTTGTGTTTTATAAAATAGAGTTGTCCCATTTGGTGAGATTGGGAAAATGACAGGTCAACCAGTTGGTTCTGATTGGCTAAGTTTTACGATCGTTTTTGCTATTTGAGTCGGAGCTTTGATCATTTTAATGAATTAAAATTCAATCCCGAAGCTTGGCAAAGTTCTCGTATATCTTCGGGATATGTATTTTTCTATAGGAGCATATTTTTATGGTCGGGCGAGGAGGAAAAGAAAAGAGAAACGAATGAAATGTTGTATACGATTGTTCGGCTGGAGAGACATTGTCCGGTCGGCAGATTCTTCGGGTTTCTTGCCTCTGCTGAGGAAATGGCTGCAAAGTGATTGATACGATTGTCAACGTACTTTATCACTTTTCGCATTCATTCGGAAATATTTCAGGGCTTGAGGATGGGCGAACAAAGAAGAGAGAGAATCGTCGAATTATCTGGCGAGCGAAAACTCTCTCGGACGATACGATCGCGTTTCTTTGTGTGTTTATGAAATATTGGAATTCCTTTTTCTTTGTTTTTCTCTTTCTCTCCCGGCTCTCCCGTCTACGGGAACAACGTCTCTGACCCCACTTTATAATCCACATCGTACTACATCCTCGTGTGCCCACCTTTACGACCCTATAAACGAGAACCGATAAAAAGCCTCTCTTTTAGAATAAATCTTGACCAACTTTTTTATCAACTCTTCGAGAGCATATTAATCTTGGGAAAAGCGCGTTGACAGATTCATTTCATTCACAATAGGACGGAGTATATTTTTCACTTACAAATTGCTGAACCGTACGCGCCATCAATTTTTTCCAAACAAATCGATCAAATTTTGTTTATTAATAAAAAATAGTTCGAGGAAACGCAATTTTATGCTGTCGTAGAAGTAAAATAATCATCAGAGCATTTACGACAAACAATGAATGAATTTTAATAACAATTACTTTATATTAATGAATATTTCATTAATTTATTCAACATTTATTCATTGTATTATTATTATTTATTTTATAAATTGTATTTATATATGATAATATAAATCAAATATTAATATAATATAAATATTTTGAATTATGAAAAATTAATAATTAATCAATTGATTAAATATTCATTAATAAATAATTGTTTTAAAAATGGATTTAATAATAATTGGATGCATTTTATTCTCTGAGCCCAGGAAATCCGATTTTTCATTTGTAAATAATGTTTTTTTCGATTGATGTACAAAATCTGGGCCAATAGAGAACACAAATTTATTAAGTTTCGGAGTCCTGTCAGGGCGCAGGGGGTTGAAATAACGTTGAGCACATAATGGAACTTGGAGTAGCAAGATTTTCTCGCAGACTTCCGTCAAGTCGACAGAACAAAGACTATGAAAGAATACAATGATAAAGAATGAGGAAAAAAACGGTGAAAAAAAAAGAAAAAGAATATTGCTGTGTATTCTTTCGTTGGCCAACTCCCATGCCTCGGTCCTTTCATCATTTGGACGTGCATTTCCCAAGGCCAAATGCATTTGTACGTTCGTATGTTCAAACGAGAAAAAGCCTTTGTGACGCAAAGGAAAACGTTAAATTCTGTGTTTAGTTTGCTTTTTTGGCGAAAAAAGAAAAGGCACGAGGGTGGGCACGAGGCGGCTACGTGCCTGTCCTCCGAAAGGGTCAAAAGCAAAACAAAAAAAAAACAAAAAACAAACAAAAGCTAAGAAACTCAAACGAAAAAAGCGAAATAAGAAAAAATACAAACGGATGCACTGACTACACATCTGACAAAAAATGAATATGCACAAAATTTCAGAACAAACTGTCGGGATTGACTCTGTCGCTTTGCAATTTTATTGATCCCACTCCTTCATAAAATCCAACGACTCTCTGTGCCAATTGGAGCTTTTAACCCTTCCGGTGCACACGTCCCATAAGTGCATATAGGGTCAATCTGACCCGGGGCGTTTTTCAACCCGTTGTATTCCCGTAAATATTCATTTTTTTTGTTTTTTTTTTATTTTTTATTTTTTCTCAGTAAATTATTTTTATTTTGTGCACGTGGATTCATTTTTCATTTAAATAATTTATTACTTTTGTCGATGATTTGTTCAATTTTCAAAATGATCCTAATTTTTCAAGCTCATATTTTTTGGGTCGCGAAATTCGATCGATATTAACATAATATATATATATATATTATATATTTCAATTAATTCTATTTAAATTTTTATTTAATTTGAATTTTTAAAAATTTGTATGAATAATTATCAGAATTTAATGAAATTTGGTGAGCACAATTTTTCAAGATTTAATTATAATAATTAAGTATATATATTTTTTTATTTTATTAAATTAATTATATATATATATAAATTAAATAAGTATATATATATTAAGTAAATAATAATAAATAATTATAATAATAATAATTAAGAGTAAATTAAATAATTGTCAATCGGAGAGCCGAGTTTGCAGGAATCTTAATGTTTATGGCTCCCATACATAAACCCAAGGAAACGACGACGATTTTTCAAGCCTACAGATACCCGCAAGCTCCTCGATTTTCCTGGGAACAAGCGCACCGTGCACGTACTCTCTTTTCCTTTATTTTCTCCCTGTTATGTACATACGTAATATATACACGTACGTGTGAATAGAGGCGAGCAAAAGGATGCAGCAAATAAATAGCAAGGAAGATGCAGTTGTGAGCAAACTAAAAGACATTCAGTGATATAAAAGGAAAATCGAGTCAAACAGTTTTCTTGGGCATAAAAAAATAGAATAGTTTGGCTAGTTTTGAAGCAAAATAAAAGTCGCAGGGAGTGGAAAAAGTCTGAGGACACGAGGAAAGTCGAAAAGATTTTGTGAGAAACTTTTAATTTTTTTAATATTTTTTTTTTCTCCTCCACATTGTCCTGCTGGTCCCTATAAATATGTATGAGTGTCCCTGTCGGTGTGTACATGGACGACATATTTTTGAGTGTGGAAATTTTCCGTTCGCTGGTTGGCTGGATTTTTCTTTGCACGTTTAAGGCCGAGCAACATGAAAATACGATTTTGTATGGTTCTCGGTCGCCCTGCTCGGGGAACTGGCCGAGTTTCGAGCTTTCGGAGTTAGCTCCGGATCTCGGGCGCGATCTCGTCCTCTCATTGTTTGGATGTTATGACTATTCGAGCCGCTGTCTCCGCTGGCGAAAGAGGAACCAAGATAATGATATAAGAAAAACAGCGGTGAGGATTCAGTCGTAAAAAAAATTGGCAAAGTTTGTTGTTAGCATCGGCAGCTGCAGGCGGAATTGAGATATTATTTGGGCTTTAAACTTTCAGGCGAAATGTTAATTCTGTAATAGTGGCTCTTGGCTTCGTTATGCCGGCCTCGGGATCCAGATATCGAGGAAAATTGAGTTGTTGCATTTGTTGAGCTTATCCCATGGAGATTCTGCGTCGAAGTTAATTTCGTCGAGTCGACGAAATTTATTCATTTTCCGGGATGTGCTCTCCGGAGCTTGAGACGTATTTAATTTTTATTTAATGTTTTTTTTTTCATTGTTTTTGCTAAATGTCACAGAAGCTTGGACTTTGATCGAATGCAACGTTGGAGAATTTTTGAATTTATCGTCTCTGGTTTTCCATCATTTTACCGCATTTTTGAGTTTTTATTTTACTTTGATTATAATTTCCCTAGGCTCACGTGATTCTGCATTAAAAAACAAAAAGAATGAGCCCAAGTTGAGCGTGTTTCGTTAAATTTTACCAAAGATATGAATTTTTCAAAATTAGGGTCATTTCGACCCCAATTTTGAGTTTTTCAAACATGGGGTCATTCTGACCCCAATTTATACAAATTGGTAAAAAAATAAGGTTACAGTTCTACGGGTAAATCCCCGCGTCGTTTTTTCCTTTGTTTCCTGGGTTTTTATAGTTTTACTGCATATTTTGATATTTTTTTTGCCTCCAAGCAAAACGGCCCTAGGCTCACGTGATTCTGCATTAAGAAACGAAAAGAATGAGCCCAAGTTGAACGTTTCTCGTTAAATATTACCGGAGATATGAATTTTTCAAAATTGGGCTCTCTGTGACCCCGAAATAAAAAGGTAACAGGGTTAAAAACTCGTGGATTCAGAAAAATCATGCATTGAAATGA
Organism: Campopleginae sp. 14b; assembly: GCA_030522525.1. Taxonomy (NCBI): domain Eukaryota; kingdom Metazoa; phylum Arthropoda; class Insecta; order Hymenoptera; family Ichneumonidae; species Campopleginae sp. 14b. The sequence continues at coordinate 24,448 of JAPYYS010001551.1, forward strand.
ATTGGTGCATTAAAACTGTTTCGAAGTGTATCAAGTTCCGGTTGTGACGAGCCAAGAAATAGTTCGATCAAGTGAATGGTTGAGCAGGCAGGCATCAGCTCAAACTCACTGATTCGTTGGTGGCTTTTGTGCTGCTGCTGTTGCTGCTGGTACGTTTTCCTCTTTCATCTCTCTCTCCCACTTCCTTCTGGCATTTATATAAATACATAGAGATTTATTGATATTCACATGCTCAAGTGGATTTTGCATGTACTTTGGTACATGCCTCTATATGCATTCTCCAAGTGCACTACGTCCAGGATACCTAATGCATGTGAGCAAGAGTGAAAAGCCTCGTGGAACCGATGCAAATTGATATTTATTCGTATCGCGTATATGCGATAGGCCTGACCCCAGTCACTCGCTCTCTTCTCGATTCCCTTTTTCCCTCTCTCTCTCTCTCTCTCTCTCTGTCCCTCCTCTCGTACGTTGTAAATGTTTATTGAGCTGCATACAAATTTTGCTGGCCTCTGCCTTATGCAACGTTCCGTCATGGACTGCACGCAGTGCAGTTGATCGTTTATTCCGCCAGAGCTTCAACCAACATATGAAAAATTCCATCATTTTCACCGCGTTCGACCAATCGAACAATGGCAAAATGAGACAAGCGTGTGGCCGAGAGATGGGAGCAATAAAACGTTGAAGAAAAAAAAAAAAAAAAATTCGGAAACTGTAGAGACACCGAGACGATTTTTGCTCAATTATAATTCCCATAAATCTCCTTAAATATGCTGAAAAGTCTGGGATTTAAAAAAATGGAGAATCTTTACGAAATAAAATGATGGATCGATCGAGTTTTATGAAAAAAACATTCTCCATTTATTGGGCTAATTATTATCCGAATTCTGGGCTTCACGAAATTTCTTCATTTTTTTCTTCTTTTTCATTCGACAAATTGGATTCAGAAAATAAAAAATAAAAAATTGGATTCGGAAATTCGTGCCGGAATGAAAAATGAAAAAAAAATGATATTTTTCTCATCAAGATCGGAGGGTCATAGAAATTAAGAGATTTGGAGGTTCGGCTTGATATTTATTTGAATTTAATCGATTGGCATTTGTATAATTTGATTACTGACGAGTCGGTGGTGAGTTTTTTTTGTTCGTTTGGTATTCTTGAGCGAACTGGCGCGGAGCGAGCAGTCACCGCTCTCCATAAAACACTCAAGTTCACAAATACACGGGAAAAGGATTTCCTCTCGGTTAGGGCGTGGCTGTGAAAAGATCTTGGCATTTTTCAACGCGGCACATCACATCCACACAAGGAAGCTCATTATGCAACGTACACCCTGTTGCAATCCCGACAACTATATATTTCCCTTTTTGTCACTCCCTCCGGCTCTTTTTGTACGAGCTCGGGATGAGGGAAGAACAGTGAAGCCCTCTGTTCTCTCGCGTATAACGCTTTTCGCATATTCACTCGTTCACGCACCCACTAAATACAGTCTAATAAAAAAAAAAAAAAAAAAAATATTTTCGATTTTTTCGTAAGAAAAAATTCAAGTCTCGAACAAAATTCCAAATTCCGTCTATATATTTTTCCATTCCCTTCTGATGGGAGGACGTTTATCCCTTCGAGTCCACACTGGGTCAATTTGACCCCAAAAATTCTCCCCAAACTCGAGAGAGTTGAATTAATCGTGTTTTTATTGTTGTCTCCAAATTTATAAGTTTTTCCATTTAATTGTGATGGAAGGGTTTTTATTTCTTCGAGAGAATACTGGGTCATTTTGACCCCAACAATTCTCCGTCGCCGATTGTTTGCAATTTAATAGCAAAGAATCGTTTTGGCATTCGATTTTCGTTTTCGTTAAAAATAAAAATTAACGTCTCTACAAAAATTGAAAGAAAAAATGCATTTTCACCGGGGCAGAACGGTTTGGAAAACGTCTCGGGTCAGATTGACCCAGTATGCGTTTATAGAATATGAGCACTCGAAGGGTTATACACAGTTGATTATAGTAACAAACTTGAAACGATCACGAGGAGGCAACATTTTGGAATTCCATAATTCAATTAATTACGACTCATCCAATAAACTGAATTTTTATATAAAATTTCGTTTTTTTTTTTTTTTTTTAACAATGTAACAATAACTTGTGATCAAGCGAGTTTATACGGGGGAATGGCGATTTGGTTCAGCTCAATGAATCATCGAGATGGAAAATGTGGAAGGAAAATATAACGAAAAATATGTTGGCTACGTCCGTTTAATCATATAAACGCTTATAACGTTTATAAATCGTTAAAATACAGTCCACATGCGACTGAATACATTATCCGTTGGAAATGTGTTGCACGGACTGAAACGATGCACTTGGCACGTTGCAACTGTGTTCTCCATTGCATATATGGACATATTCAATTAATTCGCACCCTTCAGAGTCACACTTTGATTGTACACCCCTTTTTCTCGACATTCTCTCCATTATTCACAAGCTAGTTGAACGCAATTCATTTCCTTTTTATTTCCTTCTTCAAAAGATCATTTCAAAACTTTTCTAAATCTCCAAAATTCTCTATTCATGAAACTAAATCTCTAAAATTTCCTGAATCCCTGAAATTCTATGAATCTCTAAAATTTTGTGAATCTTCAAAATTTTCTAAATCTCTAAATTTCTCTAGGTCTCTAAAATTCTCTAAATCTCTGAAATTCTTCAAATTTCTAAAATTTTCTAAAATTCGAAAATACTCCAAATCCCGAAAATTTTCTAAAATTCGAAAATTTCCGAAACTTCAAAAATTTTCTAAAATTCTCTAAATCTCTGAAATCTTTTAAAATTCGAAAATTCTTCAAATCTCTGAAATTTTTTAAAAATTTTCAAAATTTTCTGAAATTCGTAAATTGTTCAAATCTCTAAAATTTCTCAACCTCTCTTAATTTTTATACCATCTGGATGGGAATTTCTTGTGAGTAGAGTTTTTTTACTTTTCGATTTCTAAATATTCGTCCGGGCTCGTCATGTGGGAGGGAAGAGTTTTTACGTTGTGACCAATCGATTGAGCGTATTGATCGTCAATTCAATCATTTTCGGGCGAAATCCTCAAGCCAACTATTCAAATGAGATAAAAAATGAGGAAAAATGATTTCGTGACACGAATTAATCGAGAAAAAAAACTATAAAAAGCGAAAAGTGAATTTTCAATTTTATTCGCATGCAAGGCTCGAAATTCCACTGAACCAAGAGTGAAAAATTTCTTGAGGCCCTGGCCCGTAGAGGAGAATCGATTTTCGGGTATTGAGAGGGATACTTTCGAGACGACGGAGGCAGAAAAATCGCGGGCGCCCTTAAACGACACACCTTGACGATATTTCGTTTTTTTTTTCTGTCAGAAGTGACACGAGAATTGCAGCATCTACAAGGGGATTTCCTCATTTATCCTGTTTTCTCTTTTTCACCCGTCAAATGTTTGCTCATCTATTCAGACTGTGCACCGGCTTCCTCTCATTTTCATTATCTTTTCTTCGTTCCTCCGTCTCTCCCATTCTTTCGTAGGTGTGTGTAATTTTTTTTTTTCATTTTTTTTCTTATTTATTTTTATCTTTTTCTTACACTCTCTCCGCAGTTTCGTCTCTTTGCTCGCTACGTATGGATTTATATGTTTCATGTAAATACACACAAGGATGTAGGAGGCCTCGGGGCGCATTAAACTTTTATATACTGTGTACAGTGTGTATGGCAGCAATATACACTGATATAATAGTATGTACTAGTATACCATATAACCAAATACCCAAACCACCTGAGTCTCTCGTACTGTATCACATTTTTTTCTTCTCCTTTTTTTTTTTTTTTTTTTTTTTTTTTTTTTTTTTTT
>JAPYYS010001552.1:0-22502 GCA_030522525.1 Campopleginae sp. 14b
AAAAAAAAAAAAAAAAAAAAAAAAAAAAAAAAAAAAAAAAAAAAAAAAAAAAAAAAAAAAAAAAAAAAAAAAAAAAAAAAAAAAAAAAAAAAAATGTTGCACTAGGAAAAAAAGTAAGAAACGTCATGTCTCGTGGCGTTGAGGAGCGTTTCTTTAGCCGGGAGAAGAATAATCCCGTGTGCCAAAAAGTGTATAAATTGTGGTTAAACGAAGGGATCGAAAATGAGTGTGTACTCGGTGAAATAAATGTGTATAAAATGTGTGCGAGCAAAAGCTGTTGGCGAAGTAGTAAGGTGAAAGAAAAAAAAGGTTGAAAAAGAAGGAAAAAAAAAACGAAACGGTGGTGTGTACGATATGTACCCCCTTCTCTTGAGCTGCTCAGGCCAACACGACGATCTCGCTATCTTGCTCGCTCCATCTGACAAGACTCGTGGTGCGATTCCTCTTTTCTCCGCGCGGTCCCTTCTCGGTCTCTCCCACTAGATTCTCATCCTCCCCCTCTCGGGCTCTCGCGTTTACGTTGGCTCTCGGTGTGTCGTCGTCGCGTCGTACATGAAACTGTTTTCTTCTCGCTCGGGCTCTCTCTGTCTCGTGCTATCTCGCAGTCTCTCCTTTTGGCTCGTTCGACACAGCGTGTTTCCCATTCTGTACATGATTCTCTCCCTCCTCTCCTCGTCTCACTCACAACCAAAAATCGCGTTCCCTCCCCTCTCGGCCATAAGGAGAGTTATCCCCACCCTGAGTGTGAGCATCAGCGAGGGTGGGAAGGGGCATGTATAGTTCTGATGGCGAACCTTGGTGGTGGAAGTGGCTCAGCGATGGAGGGGGTTGAGAGAGCACAGGGGAGGGTGAAAACTACCCCGCGCGCGCGAGAGGACGCGTGGGGTGTCCGGCCTAGGGAGCGCGCCGATGCGAGCCGAGCGCGTCCGAAGCCGAGAGCGCAGTGCCCCGACACCAGGTCCCCCGAACGCCACCGCGACTAGGCGCACACGTCCGGCACAGTCCACTCAGAGATACGACCCATGCCGGACCATCGACGCTGGTCCTTACGCCGGATACCGCGCTCCTACGATCGACAACCTCCTTCTTGTTATTATTCTCATTATTAACGTTTTTATTATTAATAATATCGTTAAAACACTTGTCGGTGTTGTATCAAATGAAAATTATCAATGACGTTTCATCGAGCATCTCTCCAGTGACTTCTACACGAGGAATATTTTTTTAATCGTACTACGTTCTCCATGTTATCACGTTGATCGAGTGGCAACTTTGTTTTTTTCATTTCGAACATTTTTTTTTTTTTGTCGTTTTTGTGGATACTTGAACTTTACGGAGTTTTAAGCTACGAAAGTGAATTGGAAAATAGAAAAATACAGTGAAAGGGACATTTTTATACGACGATTATCATCTCGTGCTATTTTCCATGAGATCGCACCAAATATGCTGAGTTATCGTGTCGGCGAGTGTTTCCGAACTTCGAGTTAAAACTCGACCAAGCACACAGGTGGACAAAATTTTTTTTCCAAAAGGCCTGCTCCCCAAACTCGACCATATTATCCTTGCAAATTTTTTTTCATTCTTTTTTGTTTCGTTGCCCAGTTGACAAGTGCGCGAGGCGTTTCGATATCTTCCGATTTCGTGAGGTTTTATCATCGAGCCTGAACAATGTCCCGAATGCTCGTGGCTCAAGTGTCAAAAGAGTCGCGCGGTGGTTATGAGAACAGGACTCGATGACCGTGCGTGAAAAATCCACGTCCTCGTGTTCCTTCCATCAAACTGATCAATTATTTATTTATTTTTCGATATTTTTCGAATCCTCCGAGTTTCGCGTCACTCACACGCGCCACGGGCCTCGGAAAACGTTCACAAGGGGGATTCTTAACTTTTTCCTGCATCGTCGAGGCGCTCGAGCAAAAAAAAATAACGACGAAAAAATTCTTGAGAAGCGATGAAAAAAGACAACAAAATTTCGGGCCAAAGTGAACAACGAAACAATTATTAGTGATTTTTTTTTTTACGCCCCGGAGCACGTGACCGGCTGGACACGAAGCCCCATGAGGATCCAAGTGATTTTTATTCCGCTCATTTCATTTTTATTTCACGACCAACACGATCCATCGAATCGCCAGATTTTTTTTCCTTAACTCGACCACCAACCAAGGCCATTATTTTACGTGATTCGTGATAAACAGTTGCCAATCAAAAAAAAGCTTCAAAACATTATCCAACAAATCCTTGGAGAGTGCTTCGGCTTTTTTACTATAAAAAACGTTCCAGAACAAAATATTCATCATGAGGATCAAAATGCCAGCTGTCAGGATCGCGCAAGGTGAGCAATTCCATTCCTCCAATTTCCACGTCTCTTATTCATCATTTATTTTTTTTCCTCGTCCTCCACTCACTCCGCTCCCTCGTATCGAGAAATAAAGATCGAACGACGTTACAATGTTTCTCTAGAGAATTTTGAGAGTGAACAAAAATTCAAGTCCCCGTGCCTGGGAGGCGCGTGTCAACTTTTTCGCTTCTAAGAAATTCACCCGAGACTTACATTGTCATACGAACTTAATTTATTTCACCATTTTCGCACGAATCGAAACATTTTTTTCTCTAAATATAACGCGCGTCTCTTTCGATTTCACGATCTTGATAAATGCCCATTCGTGAACATTTTTCAAGACATCAAACCTCCACCAATATTTCGATCGATCTATTTAATTTTTTTTTTCATAAATTATTTTTGCATTCACGGGAAATTACAAATTTTATTAAAATTTCGTCAGGCCATGGTCAGTTCTCGTGATCGAGCAAATTACCTAAACTTTGATGAGCGACGTCGATGTGTGTTTCGGTTTTTACTTCTCCGATTCATGAAAAAAAAAAAAAAAAATCGAACAAAAATCGAAAAATGGAGAAAAAAATTCTGCAAAATCGAAAATTCCCGATGGCCAGTTGACGATTCGAGAATCTGTGACACCCGACTATATGGATGAAGGAAATAATGGAAGTTGATATTCCCGGTGTCGCGAAAATCGATTTAATCGTTTAATTATTTGGATCAATTATTTTATTTTCTTCCTCCTGGTTAATCGTGTTTGGTTGGCGGAATTATTTCGCGCGAATTTTTCATTTTCCATATTAATCTATGGCAATATAAATCTTCTGCCATTGTTACTCCCTCCAAATAAATACCAACATTTTCAATGAACTTTTCTCGCGCTCTTTTGGTCTTACTGAGTGAAAGGTGAACTAAGTTTTTTCTTTGCTCCGTCGCGATTCGTTGTTGGGCTCTACCGAAGATTACTCGATTTTTTTCATCGTTTTTTTTTCTCCGACTGTATCGCAATTCTACTGCATGATAAATAAATCATTTTTTCCAAAAATTGATGACTCTGAAGTTCGCAACGTTGAGATTCACTGAAAAATTCTTTTTCCATTAATTATTTACTGGATTTTGAAAATTATGGACATTTTTCGTGTCGATTTTGTTTTTCGCTCGCAAGAATCGATCGTTCTATTGTCCAGACCAAATATAACGAATGTTTCGATCATGAATAATGAAAAATAATAATAAAATAATAATTAATGCGAAAATTCGAGTTCCATTAATTATTTATTGAATTTTCGAAATTATGGCCATTTTTCTTGTCGATTTAGTTTTTGGCTCGCAAGAGACGATCGTCCACACCAAATATTGCAAAATAATAAAGCGCTCTGCTCAAGAAAAAAACATAATTTCGTTGCCATCCAACGATGCAAACTTCATAATGAAAACAATTGTCAAGATTCTGCAATATTTTTCTAACTCAAAAATTGATTAATCGGTAAAAATTGGTTAAAACTGAAAAATAATTATTCCAACAGGACATTTGGTTGTTTTCGGTTAATCCTCAATGACTCGTGATTCTTGTGCGTCGAAAATGTTGGTTCTGCGGGTAATTCACTGTTACGAAAGGCAAAGCAAAGTTTCGAACTGGCTGGGCTGCTCTACTTTTCGAATGGGATCGGTCAAACGTAAAATATTGGGAACGTTGAAAATTTAGTGAGATCGAGAAGTGTCCCAGCGAAATATTGGATGATTGATTGTCCCCGAGAACAGCTGCGGCCGGAGAGAATTTTTCGCGAAGGAAAACAAATCGTAAAGTCAAAAAAATAAGAGCCTCGTTAAATAATGAATGGTCGTTAATTTTTTTGCGAAAAAACAAACACTCGGTTGTGCACGTATGATCGTCATTAACGTCGAGCTCGTTGGATAAAAAAAACTTGTGCAAACAGTGTTGGTCAAAGTTTCGGAGCGAATTGCTGGGAATTTGTCACTCGCGTTCAGGTAAACCGATCGGCTCGATAAGTTGCTCGGAATTTTAGTAGAAAATTAACCCTCCCAAGAAACTACCAAGAGAAATGTGCTCACTCGGTAAACGACGACCTAAGACTCACGAGAAAAGAACACGAGGACGATAGTCTCGTGGCTCCGACGAGGGGCGGTAGAAACATTTTTTAATTAGTTATCAGTAACCCTCCCAACCCCTTGCAGTCTCGCGAAGAATCAGCGAGAGAGCGAGAGAGAGAGAGAGAGAGAGAGAGAGTGAGTGAGAGTAAAGGAGAAAAAAGATGGAGAACGAGAGGGAAAGCGATTGGGAGGATGGAGGGAGAGGCGAGAAGGAGAAAAAGCATTGTCATGCGCACGTTTTTCCAGAGAAGTTTCTCTCACCCTCTCGTTGTGTGTCCGTCGTCGTTCAGAGGGAAAGAGACTGAGAAGAATAAAAAGAGGGAGAGAGAGAGGTGAAGAAGATGAAGGGGGTGGTTGGCGGTCCCCTTCCCATCTTCCAGGGGCACGTTGTCGTCGCGAGCCTGCCGCGACGCCGACGCCGCGATCAACCCTCTCACTCTTTCGTTCTCTCCTCCGCGTTTTCTTAATTACAACTCCGATATTCTTTAGTCGGCGTTATGACGCCACCGCGAAAAGAGATACCGCTTTTTTTCCTTCACACTCGAACCAAAACATTTCGCGATAAACCGGAACAAAACAAATCTCATTTTCAGCCAACACACTCCGTTCGCATTCTTTTCCTTTCTTTCAAATTCCATACTTGTGAGGCTCGCTACATAGGACGATATGATAAGAATTTTATCAAATTCGGTGATAAGGTTCTTCAGCATCAAATACGATGACACAATTTTTTTTCTATTTTTCGTCTGCATAGTTGTCGAATTATTTGATTTTACAATCTGCAAAATATGATCCAATAAATATCTGGATCCTATGCTCATGCATGGAAACTTTAGTGTTCAAAAACTCGAAAGCTATGAAGAAAAAAATGTTTGAAAAATTTGTATATTTGTTTTCAACACTAAAGAGTATGCTCACGAAATTTCATAAAATTCTAATAATTCCGAATGTTCCTACGCTTCACTAGCAACATCGTTGTGTGTAGCCACTTTCCTTGACGATGTCTCGTCATCGTGATAAATCCAGGAACGATGAAGATAACGCGGGAACACGGTTGATGAGGAGGAAAAAAAGAGGAATTAAGATGTGAAAAGTTTGGGAGGTTTTACGATGTCTCGCTGAACCGGAAGTGCGTTAACTTTACGATCTTACTTTAGAGGGATACCTCACGATCGGAAGAGAGCAAATTTGTAGGTTAGGGAATAATGTTGAATCCTCATGGCCGCTTAATTAATGAGGAAAAAGTCTGGAACGCATTCGAATGTCAAGAAATTAATTAAACACTAAAAATGAAGACAATGCGAGTGACAGGATTTTTTACTGTCACGATCGAGCTCGATGCTATCAAGATTTTCGCGAATTAGAGCTAAATGGATGCTCAATGTATAAGCGAAGAGGAGAGTGCATGAGAGAAACGCGATTTGATGACGCTATAATCGGAAAGATTGAGAGAGAGAGAGAGAGAGGGAAGGAAGAAGTTGCAATGTGTCGAGAGTCGAGAGGGTGAGCCGGGTGCGAGCACTTAAGATTTAATTGAGCTGATCGGCGTAGGTGCTGTGGATATATATGGGACTTTCCACGTCTTGACAACAAATCGACTAATCTTCCAGAATCTTACGAGAATATTTCTCAGCATCAAATTTTCCTTGTTCTTCGGGAATGAAAAATAAAAACCTGTGAGATGAAATTATCACGCCGGCCATGATCTTTTTGCAAGAATAGAAAAGAAAAGAAAAATAACAATTAATTAATAATTAACATTGAAAATATGAGATAATGAATAAAAATAATAATATATAATAATAAAATAATAATTCATGGAAAAATGTTTTTTCCATTAATAATTTATTGAATTTTGGAATTTATATAGATTTTTGCTTGCGATAGAGGAATTTTTTATTGTCCATACGAAATATTCGAAAATTATGACTAGCTCTGCTCCAGAAAAAACAGAATTTCGTTGCATTTCAACGATCCAAACTGCATCGTGATCGTTATCCATGTTGAAAAGTTGAATTTGAATTGTTTTTTTTTAAATCTTTTCTCAGACGTGCCCTTAATTGAATATCTCCGATTAACTGTTAGTTATGATAACACCATTAATTAGCAGTGGCGAATGAAAAATGGAATGACTCATGTATACACTGGGGAATAGATCGCGGGGCTTTTGGTGGGACAAAGAGCAAGAGAGAAAGCGAAATGGATGCTGGATCGGCAAAGAGTTAGAAGCGCGGTGAAAAATATTAAGAGAGGTGTGTTGTAGTAGTACTTGGCCGGGAGAGAGAGGAGCAAGAGAGACGACAGGTTATTTAGCAAACAAAGTGCGTTTAACGCCTGATCTCTTGGATCGAGCGCCCCCTGTGTGTCGGCACGTGCGCGGCATATGCCATCTCCGTGTATATCCGTTAAATATTGTCTTGGAAGCGTCCCGTCGGAAACCCTACTTATTCGTCTTACTGTGCTCCACTCTTAACACGATTTTCCAATTTGACTAACGACCGAAATAGCGCGCATTCCATTCTCCAATCTCGTAAATAAAATTTTTTTTATTTTTTTTTTTAAATTTCACTGAAAAAAATATACAAAAAATGAACAATTTATTTTTTAAGCTAGTAACTCGTTGGATGGGGATGGGGAAAAAAGTATGAAGGTCCCATAGGATTTGGAATCTCGTAAATAGAATTTGATTATTTTTTAAAAAAATTTCACTTGAAAAAATATGCGAAAAATGAACAATTTATTTTTTAACGCCAATAGTTGATTGGATGGGGATGGAAAAAAAATCAATGAATGACTAATAAGATTTGGAATCTCGTAATAAAAAATAGGCAATAAAAAATTTTGTATTTTTTTTTTCTCTCCGAATAAAACTGCTTTGGTGTTGGCCTTGGCTCTTTATCTGTTTCTGTCGAGTGTGCAAAAAGCAATGAGAAAGAGAGGGAGCGTGAGGAATAATCGAGACGACGCATGGAGCATCGTCGTAACAGTGCTCGATCTGACTGGTATGTGCCTTGGCACGACGTGCGTGTGCCACGATCGAGTCTCGTGTATAAAACCGACAAAAAACTACTTTGACTTGATTTCTCAGATTAACCTTTAGGGCGTCCCCTCCCCTTATCCTTTCGGAGAGCTCGCCACGCGGGCACGTGGCACGAACCCTTTTTTTTCGATCCTCTCATCTTTTCTCGCGTCCTCGCCTCTTCTGGGTCTTCTTACGAGCACGCGTTCAGGTAAAACCGAAGTCGGAACGAGAGGGAGAGAGACTGGGAGCTCGTTTTTTTTTTCTCCTCCTTATTCCTCGCGGGGGCTCTAAAAATTTTCTAAACATTTTTTTTTCCTTTGTTAATTCACTGAGACAATGATGACGCGGCAAAATGTGCCGATGGACGATTGACCCGACGGAAATTCAATAATTATGAAGATGAGACTTTAATTTTCAAGGTCAATTGTCAAGCCTTACTGCATCGGATTAATCGCTCGAAAATAATGACACTGGGATCTCCCCCTGTGCATCAATCCTCACCCTGTATCGGTTCACCCCTTTCTTAAGCTCTAACAGGGATTGTGGCTGCGTGCAGCCGCCGGGAGATGGCGCTACGCGTCACAGTCGCATGAAACATTGACTCGTACCACTGGAATGTATAATTCATCATTTAGCCTCGCATCGGAACCAAAATCAAGTGAAAGAAACATTTTGAGTCCGATCTTTGACGTCCGAATGAAAAATTCTTTTTACCTAGACGGAGAAAATATTTTCGACGCGATTGGATAATTCTGATAGGGTTGGAATTTAAATCGTTCGCGCATCCAACGAAAGTCTGTTTTTTTTTTCTGGAGCAGAGCTCGTTATTACTTTGCAATATTTGGTCCGGAGAATAATACGATTATCTCTTGGGTCCCAAAAACTAAATAGACACGAAAAATTGGCATGAATTTCAAAATTTAATAAATTATTAATGGGAAATGGATTTTTCGTTGAATCTCAACGTTTCAAACTTCAAAGTAAATGCAATCATGTATCGGAACGAAAAAAAAGTCTCATCAGTCCCGAAAACTCATTTTTCCCATTCCCATTAATTAATCATTCATTCGCAATGCCATATTTTTTCTCCATTTCGAGACAACGATCATTTGGATCAAGAAACATGCGGTTGGTAGGGGTGAACGACAGAAAGACAGTTAGGCATAGAGGAATCGAGTTCCGGACAAGATAGCCAATAACCCAGCTAGACTGAGTATCGCGAAAGAGCTCGATGACGTCGTATTTCAGTTGAAATTGCCCACAGCCAGATTGGATAGACGATATACAGCCGCACAATGTTTGAGACTTACTCGATCTTTCGCGGAGAAAAAAAAAACACGAGAAAAAGAAGCAAAAGTTGCAACATTTTCCTTCTCGTTTTTTTTTCCATTCCGGAAGTACTCGATCGATATTTAATCAACATTTCTAACTATTCTTCAGCTACAGCTCTCCAATCTGCTCACTTTTTACACCTCGAACGATCGAACCAATGAGATATTTATTCCAATTAAAATATATATATCCTTTTTTTTTATATATGACGTTAAAGTTCGCGACGTTAAGTTCCAATGAAAAATCCATTTTTGTATTAATTTTTACTCCAATTTCAAAAATCATGACAATTTTTCGTGTCGATCTTGTTTTTGGATCTTAGAAAATAGATTTATTGTTTTTACTAAATATTGATCATGTCGGAGTTTGTGATCAAAAAATCCATCAATTATTATTTTATTATTACATATTATTCTTATTCTTTATTATTAATATATTAAATATTAACTATTCATTAATGATTATTTTTCCTCAAGTTATTATTTAGCAATATTTGGTCTGGACAATAAAACAATTCTCTCCTGGTCCCCAAAAACTAAAGAGACACGAAAAATCGTCATAATTTTCGAAATTCAATAAATAATTAATGGAAAAAGTATTTTCCCATGTGAATCTCAACGTTGCAAACTTCAGAAACATTATTATTTGCCAATATTTGGTCTGGACAATAAAACAATCCTCTCTTGCTTCCCAAAAACTGAATAGCCACGAAGAATTGTGATAATTTGAAAAATTCAATAAACAATTAATGGAAAAAGCATTTTCCATTGCATCTCGACGCACACGGCGAGGCCCGAAGTCCTAAATCAGGAGCTTTCCAAAGCGTAATCCCAAAGCCAAGCCTCCGAGAGCACAAACATTTATTGAGCAGGATAATTGGGCTCTGCATGTATTCTGAAGAAGTTGAGCCCAAGAAAAAGTGTCTGCGGTTGTTCGGGCGCCAATTGCTTTGCGAAAGGAAATCGATCCTGTTGGTAGTAACGCACGTGAAAGACGTGACCCCAGGACGATGATGCTGCGGTGGATGAGAGGCGCGAAGTATTAGGATGCAAGGTCAGGCCACGGAAAAGAGGGTTTAAGTACAAAAAGGGCGAATCGTTGGAGAGAATATGTACGAGAGAGAAGATGAAGAGGAAGAAGAATATTTATGTTGTTTGCAGTGTCGGTTTCGCGCTCGTCCATTGTCCACCATTGTCCAGGATCCAGTATACGAAGAGAACCCTCTTTTCTACAAGCCCGAGAGGTGCCAACGCCTTTCCAGTTATAATAATCTGCTCGTATTATACGCTTTGTCGCCTTTCTCGGTCCCCCACTTGACCAACCTTCTGGGGGATGAGAAGAAGGACCAAGGGTCGACAAGTCCTTGCTACCTGACCAAGGGTCACTCTGTTATTCTGTGTGTTGCTCTGGGCCGACGTAAGGTGTCCTGGAGGAGGGAGACAGCGTGAGCGAGAAAGTTTTGTCGGACTTTTCTCGCGGACACCCTTGCTCAGGGCTGCGTTTTTTTTTTTTTTTCTCTTTTCTCTTCCTGTACCTGCTGCTCCTCGGGAGTCCGAGTCACCAGCATAATTTATTTCCTTCTCATTTTACAACCTGCTCCTCTTCTTTATTCTTTTCCCTCGCACTTCCTGCCGCCGCCTAATCATTTCCAATAATATCTTTTCACTCGAGACTCCCCTCATCAATATTAAAAACACATTTTCTTACATTTTTACTCTCTCGTCTCTTTGTCCGCTTGATCTCCTTTTCCGTATCAACAATTTATCACTTTCTCTTATTCTTCTACTTTTTTCTTCCTCGTATCATCCTTTTGTCCATTTCGAGGTGTACTCGAGAGCAGCCCAAAAAGACCCAAAGAGGACCACCTATTGCGAAACGCTTTCCTCATATTTTCATGTAAACCTCCGCGGAATTTCATTTAAATAACGAACTTGAAAAAAAAAACATTCACATTTTTTTCCTCAAAATCTAAAAATCGAAAAACCCTCGTAATTAATTCAGCGGACGATTCCGTATTTTTTTTATAACAAATTTTCGTTACATTTTTCGTGACTCAATTTCGCTTCGACGAAAAATACCTTTTCTATTTATTTTTCGTTCAATTTTAAAAATCATAACAATTTTCGTATCGATTTTTTTCTTTAAATCTCAAAATAAAAAAATTATTTTGTTGTCTTGACTAAATATTCAATAAGAATGATGGGATCCGGAAGAAAAAACAGTATTTCGTTGGATTTCAACGATCCAAACTTTGTTGCCAAATCCAAGTTCGCAACGTTGGGCTCCAACGAAAAAAACGTATTTTTATGAATTTTTTGTTAAATTTAGAAAAATCATGCAAATTTTCGTATCGATTTTGTTTTTAAATCTTGAAAAAAAAAAATCTTTTTATTGTCTTGACTAAATATTGAGCAAGAATCGTGAGATCTGGTCCAGGAAGAACAGAATTTGCGCATCCCAACGAAGCAAACTTGAGCGTCGTATTGTCGAGTGGGTCTCGGTGACTCGTTGGAGAAACTGATATACGTGCAGGGTCTAAAAAGACGACCTAAAGTTGAGGCTTCTCGTTTTCATATTAAAGACTATCCATTTGTTGTATATAAAGATCCAAATATATATATGTACGTGTATGTGAGTTTAATGTGTCTTTGGAAATGTATAAATAGGAAAGAGGCTATAGGAGAGTGAAAAATATATCTCGAAGTACCGCCAAGTTCAGGGGAACTCTCGTTTTCACGTACGCACACAGATCGACGAGAAATTCGTGATCTGTAATGTGCTGGGGGGCGTGAAACATTTTTAGATTTTCTCCCCAGTTTCGGGAGGAAAACAAGGGAGAGGGAGAGGTCGGCACACTTTTAGTCACATGGAAAAATGCGTATGTGTATGGAACAACATGTGCACACTCGGCCATAAGCGACCGTGAAGAAATCGCTGCGTCGTTTCTCCTCCTTCGACGCAAACGGCTACGGGAACTCACGATCTCTCGGGCCCGCCGCTCTCTCCGCGCTATGGGAACCCGCGCTCCTACCGGAAGTTGCTTATTAAAAATAAAAAAAAATAGGGAGGAGGAAGAACCGTAAGAAATCTTCTGTGGCCTTGGCGGAGGGGAATCAGCGGATTCTTCAGGTTCGTTGCCACGAGAATCTCTGATAAAGATCAGCCCCCTCGCCTACCCGCTCCCCCCCATTATTACCATTCCGTTTCACGAGACCTTTAATTCTCTTGAAAACAAACACCAGTCCGCGCGCTACGAACCGATTCATTTTCATGGACTATTTATTCGACACTTTGACTATTTTCTTCGATAAATTTTTCCTCGACGCTCAAGTTCGCGACGCACTGAAATGAACATTTTGTTGGGACCGTTCGACTTGACCGTTTTTTTTTTAAATCAGAGTAACTTTGTCATTGCAGCGCAAAATATTGAAGTTTTTTTGACCAATATTGAAATTTTGAGTGAACGTAGAGATTTAAGGAAAAATCATTTCCGTTGATTATTTATTGAATTTTTGAAGTTATCGACATTTTTCGGGTCGATTTTGTTTTTGGTGAGCAAGATAAAATCGTCTCATAGTCCAAACCAAATATGTGGAAAAATAATAGCGAGCTCTGCCTATGAAAAAAAAAAACAGCGATCCAAAGTCCAAAAGGAATTTTGATTAAAAAATAATTGATTGGCGAATCGTCGTCGAGTGCGAAATGATTTGAATGTTTGTGGATGAGAGCTTTTGGGTTTGTGGCTTTTCGCAGTCTCTTCCAATTGTGTATTCCTCTATAGCCATATCTGCTGCTTCTCGTTTTTCTCTTGCAATGTTGTGTCTTGTCCGGCCTCGAATCGTAGCACAGCGCTGCGCGGTGTAACTTTAGTCTGCTTAATTAGAAACTTCTATATCCCAGAAGCTCGTTACATTATTTAAAAGCAGGATCTCGTTTCTCAATGTGTATGAGGCAGCGTGAGAGAAACGGGTGAAACAGTCTGTGCATACGACAATTGTTGTGTTCTCGCGGTCTGGCAAACAGGCGAATATATACGCGGGGCTAACTTTTCCGCAACAAACCGCACACGAGAGGGCGCCCACCAGTTGTTCTCGTTCTACCTGCTATCTCTTCTCTCTTCTCTCGGTCTCCCTCTTTCTCCATATCTAAGCGTTGAAAGTCGACAACGAGAAGTGCCGAACCGTGTAAGCGTGTAATAATTAATGAAATTTGTAAATTCACCGAATTATTCATTCCGACACGATTCTCCTCCGCGTGCCTGGCTCGGTCATTGTTAAAAACGACGAAATACCAATTACGAGGCTATTTTCATCGACGACTGTCATTTTCACATTAAAAAACAAACTGCAACGGCTGCTCGTGTATTATTGAAGAATTGCGAATCAATGAAGACCGACAGACCGTCCAAATTCATTTCCCGACATGTTTTTATTTGCCCAAATTAATGTGGATTCCCTCGGGAGGTCCCCGTCCATGCGAACTACCCCTCGTGGCCACTCACCCTGCGCGATCATTGGTCCAGTTTTGTACAACGACGAAATCATAAGCAGAGGCTTTTGCCCCTCACGCTTCTCCTCGAACCCTTTGATTCTCGTAATAATAAAGTTGGAATCCCGTCGCGAGTCCACACTCCGAACGACCAATCATAATGCATCCTCCAATGCGTTGTAATGGGTTTTTACACATTGGAAAGATCGCGATGGCCGCGACGATGATCGTTCGTTGAAATAAAAGCCGATCGAGTGGACGTTTTTTCTTTTGTTTTGTTTTTTCTCGAGGAGAGCTCGTTATTATTTTGCAATATTTTCATAATTTCCAAAATTTAATAAATTATTCATGGGAAAAGGATTTTTCGTTTAATCTCAACGTTGCCAACTTCAGAATCATTATTATTTGCCAATATTTTGTCTGGACAATAATACGATTCTCTCTTGGGTCCCAAAAATGAAATTGACACGTAAAATTGCCATAATTTCCAAAATTTGATAAATCATTCATGGAAAAAGCGTTTTCCCATGAATTATTATTTTATTAATAGTTATTATGCAATATTCGGTCTGGACAATAAAACGATTCCCTCCTGCTCGCCAGAAACAAAATCCACACGAAAAATTGCCATAATTTCCAAAATTCAACAAATAATTAACAGAAAAAGAAAAGAGGAACGATGTCGATAAGAAAATAAATAAATATGTAGAAAAATGTTATTATAACCAGAGATCTCAATTTTTTCACTTTTTTTGACACTCGTTTCGAAATCAGTTGGATAGAAAAATTGAAGAGAATCGAGGGAAAGTCTCGAGCCCGGAAAGCGAAGAGTGAGGTATTTCTCTATGAAGTTATATTTATAAATATGTAGGCGAGTGTGTGAGCGTAGGATCGAGCACCTGGAGACATAACTGTACTCACATGATTTATTTTGATGAAAAAATGGTAGGGAAAGGGTTTTTTTTGTTGAAAAGGTGGCATTTGGTCGGATGGCGATGGTCGATGGGGGATTGAAAAGGTACGATATAGAGATTTCATGGGTTGGATGAGGGGACAGGTCAGCCAGGACCTGTTCCACGCACCGTGCTCAATGGACAATGTCCTGCCCGATGTTGATCGCTCTCCGCGTTGGCCTCTCGCTCGCTCTCGTTCGTCCTCGCTACAGCAACTTTATAAAAGGGTCTCGGACTGCTAGATCCTCCCACGATATACGCACATGTCGAGGAAGAGCAGAGTGAGAGGCGAGAAGGAAAGAGTGACGAAGCAACTGGCGAGCAAGAAAGAAAGAGCGAGAGAGAACGAGCCGCGAGAGGCTTTGCGCTCCCATTGAGAATCCGTGAGAACCAGATTTCATATTTTTCATAACTAGCGTCCGGCGGGGGTGAGAAAATGCTCTCATTCTTCCACGCTATGATCCTTCGCCTTTCCTACCAAATATATATCGCTGTGTGCGTGTTTTTTTTTGTACAAGAAAGAAAGATCTTTATGACGACGACGAGCCTTGATCTCAGGTCACTGATTTCAGTCAATTGTTCGACTAACCTACGGGAAAATAATTCTACCTCTTTCTTTTTCTATCGGAGTCCGTCCACACAAAGACCATGCTCGTACTGTTTCTCCTTTTTTTTCTTGCTTTTTAACATCGAGCGAATACCGAGTTTCTCGGGATCGATGTTGAGGAGAAAGAAAATAACAAAAATTTCTAATTTATGCAGTTTTGCTTTTGGAATTAAAAAGTCGACCAAATATGAGAATCTCTGAAGTTCGCAACGTCGAGATTCAACGAAAAATACTTATTCCATTGATTATTTATTGAATTTTGGAAATTATTACTATTTTTCGTGTCCATTTTGTTTTTGGGGAGCATGAGAGCATCGTTTTATTGTCCAGACCAAATATTTCTAAACAATTACTAATGAAACAATAATAAGTAATATTTAATATATTAATAATAAAGAATAATAATGAAAAAATAATAATTCATGGAAAAATGTTTTTTCTCTTAATTATTTATTGGATTTTGGAAATTATGGCAATTTTTCGTGTCGATTTTGTTTTTATAGGACCCAAAAGAGAATCGTTTTATTGTCCAGAGCAAATATTGCAAAATAATACCGACCTTAGCTCAAGAAAAACGTTACGAAAGTGTTGAAGAAAATGTTTGCATGATTTTGAAGGAGAAAAACATTGAAAAAATGTTCCCTTTAAAGCGAAGGTTCGAGGAGCTCAGGACAAGAATCCAGCAGGTCGATTTTTTTACGTCACCACGTTTCAAGCGACGTTCCTTTTTTTTTTTTATATATTATTTTTTTTTTTCAATTTTTTTAAAATGACGACGCCAGCAAAGAGTGGAGAAAGCGAGGGTATACGGCGGCCATTTTGAGAAGGAAAAAGTGCTTTGTTCCGAGGCAGTACGAATTCGCGGCCATCAGTTCCTGAGCGAGTCTAAAAAAAGCGTGTAAAAAAAAGCGTAAGGTTACGTTGAAGAAGAGGATCGAGGAAGCGAGAAGGGATGAAGATCGATCTTCTCTGCTGGGCTTGTCCCATGGCGAATAGAAGGGAATAAAGGAGTAAGGAAAAAACGGCTCACCCCTGAAGAAAGGTCCGAGAGAGGGTTGACGGGGCCTGTGCCCATCGCGGCCGAATGCCGAGCGAATAAAAAAGAAAAAAAACTGCTATGGGGCTGTGCGGAGTGGGGGGATGAAATTGGTGTGTTCTCCGGATCGAAAAATCGGTTCGTTTTCCCCTCCAGGCTGGCTCGACGAGAGCAGCTTCTCTCGGGCATCACACGAGGGTCTTTTCTATTCTTTTGATATCCTGTTCTCGGTCCCCACTGCCTTCGACTCTAAATTCGCCCTTGCTCCCCCCCCCCCCTCGCCCTTGCCAGCCTCGCGAGAAGATTTCAGTCAGCATCCGAGCATGGACCAAACGAGACTGTTGGTCGCGTCTTGAGTGTTTCGCCCCCGAGTTAATTTTCCGTTAACGCGACTGATCGAACATTCCTCAAGGGGAATAACGGTGGGTCTTTAGATTTTTCGGAAAAACTTGGTGAATCTTCTCCGCTCCGGAATCTCGATGTTTGCACGCCTTTGGCTTCATTTCCATTTGATTTTTCGTCGCTGCCCTCATCGAAATGTTTTATCCGAGGAACATTATGACGCAAAAATTCCGACGATCTTCTTCCGGTTCGTATTTTATCATCATCCACATACAAAAAAGCAATTCCCGTATGTCTCAATCAAAATAACGCACAAGGACTCATGCTCTTGTTATTATTGATCGAATTAGTTCAGATTAACGATATCCCCATGGCCGCACAAAAAACCATACCAGAAATACGCGACTGCATGACACATTGTACTCGAAATAAGATTAAATAAGTTAATCCTCCGATTACTATCGACCATCCGATCCCACATACTCAACATTTTTACCCATTCTGGTTATCTAGTTATCGACTTTTAGACACCCAGCCTCCTCCTTTCTTATTCAACGTCTTCAACAGCAAAAAACGAGACTCGTTCTTCTCTACGTCTTCTCATCACATGTGGACTCTATTCCGTTTTACGTTTCTCTCTCTCTCTCTCTCTCGCTCTCTCTCTCTCTCTCTCTCTCCATCTCTCTCTCGCTCTGTGGTCGTTTTTCTCGGTGTCTCGATACAAACTGATGTAGGAGGCTTTTCCGCCAGAGGGGTTGGTCCGCGAGTTGCTCGATCGTTGTGCTACAAAGGAAATTGGCGCGACCCAATACTAATGGATAATAGAATTATTGGTTTCGGTTGGGGCGGCCGAGTCGATGCTACGACGACAAGCCCCGGGGATCATCGTAATTCGATTGGCTCTCCGCGGATCTCTCCTATGGACGTTTTGACAGCAGGACTTCAGTCTCTCCTAACAAGGACACTGCCTCGGGACATGTACATTTATCCGAGAGACACACATTTTATTATACATAGACACACGTCCAATAGAAAAAACCTAAAAATCATTTATTTATTTATCATTAAATTGGTTTTTGCTTAGTTTTTTTTGGGAAATTATTCTAATCGGTACGCGGTCGATTGCGACGAAGATTCCTATAGGTTTTTCGGTAATCACATCGATACGGATTATCGAGTACAAATTCCCCAGCAAATTCGCTCAATTTTGTTGAATTTTTGAAAAAACTTTGATTTTTATCGATTTTTGAAATTAAAAAAAAAATTTGTTATCCTCCTCGATCGTCACGGTGGACATTTCTTTCAATTGCGAAAAGCAATCCAGCGTATAAATCTGAGAATGTCTGAGAAAGAGCCATTACTAGAATTTGTTTATTTTTATTGGACGATCGAAATTACGAGGTCGGCGGAGGGATGATGGGGTGATCCGTGGATGGGCGTTGCATGGACGCGAAACACAGAGCGAATTGTAATCTTACGAGATATTCCCCTCTTTTGTACAGACTCCGATTTTGATACGAGTGATCGTGACATTACGGATGTATGGACCAATTTGTAAGCAATCCAACTTATATTCGTCGAGCAATATTGTATTTTATGCTGGTTCCCTTCGCGCCACGACTCGATCTGTCCCATCGTCACTCCAAATGTCTCTGAGTTATAGGTCCGTGGACCATCCCTTTTATTTTATATATTTTTCTCCCCTTTTTCGTTATCATTTTCTTATTCTTTTTCCATTTTACTTCGACACATCCGGCCATTTTTTCAAAACATTATTTTTCGATATTTTGGGACATTTTCATCACATTGACATATTGAAATCTGTCAAAAAACTTTTCACCCTCGCATAGATTCCTCCGAGGAAACAAAAAAATATATTTTCTTGGTTTTTTTCTGTAAATTTTTGGAAATTCGAAGGCGAATGAATTTTTATGCAATTTAAATGGCAGGAACGTTTTGTTTTTCGAGATGAAACGCTCATGGTTCTTACCGGTGGTGCATGCCCTGGATGGGGCCTTGTCCATGTTCGCCCGTATAGCGGAGCAGAATCCCGGTAGCGGAGGGTAGAGACCTCTCTCGTATTCTGTCTCTTTCGGTCCATAACATCTGCCCCCGAAAAAACAAAAGCCCATTGTCGCTAACGACCGGTCGCGCGTCTCTTGTTTCTAACCGAGCGCTTTTGAATCGTAGGCGAATATAACGGACCAGTCCGCCGTCCATAACCATTCAAGAGACTTTGTTTCCCTCTCTCTCTCTCTCTCTCTCTCTTCGCGGAGGGTTACAAATAAAATTCGGACGGCGTCTTTTCGGATTTCGGCTTTTTGCCCGGTTTACCTTTTTTTTTGTATTTTTTGCATCCACTTTTTTACACGCTCCTCGCGTATTCACCGTTTCGGAGCGATACGCTTCCCTCCTACGCGCTTCTCTACAGTGTGGATCTTTGATCGTGATCTCAGATCGTTTGGATGAATGAGGACGAAGGAAGAGGGAAACTGGTCGGTGGTGAGAAAAAGGGGCGGCCATTATTGTTGGAAATTGTTGAGCCTCGGCAAACAGGATCTTTTGGATTTGATAGTCTCAACTTCCGGTAAGAATAAAGGGAAGAATTATAAGAAAAGTGAACGCGACGAATGTTTTCGAGAATTTTGTTTTTTTTTTTTTTTTTTTTTTTTTTCACTCGGGTTTCGGGACAACTGTTAAATCCTTTTTTGTCGATCGCTCTGCGTGCATGTGCATCGCTAAGGCCAGTGCGAAAAGCGCGGGCTATCAGATCGGAGAATTCAACCCCTACGTTTCCGGAAAATTATTCGACCCTCAGGCCGCTTCACCCTCCAACCAAATCCACCGCGAATTGTCCGTCGGGAGAGAGAGACAGATACACTCACGTGGGTGGATTTCAACGTACACGGAGAATGTGAATGGAAAAAAAAGGTGCGCGAGATACGCTCCAAAGGAGTGGCCTTCGTTCGGACTTGCGCCCTGCTGCCCGTCGGAATGAAGCCTCCGCGATCTCCTCATACATGTCAACTCAAATCGTGAGCCCGCGCAGTTAGTTCTGAAGTTCGCAACGTTGAAATTTAACGAAAAATCCTTTTTTTTATTGAAAATTTATTAAATTTTGGAAATTATGGCCATTTTTCGTATCGATTTTGTTTTTGGATCACAAGAGACGATCGTTTTACTCTCCAGACCAAATATTGCAAAGTAATGAGGAGCTCTGCTCAAGAAAAAAATCACGAAGCAAACTTGAACATGATGATCGAGCAATGAATTGGATAAAAATAAGTTGCGAGATGAATCTCGGGATGCCGAAAGGAAGGAGCGCTATAAATGGCCGCAGGAACCTCGACCGAGGAGTTGCAATGCGAAGGGGTTGGGAAACAGGAAGAACGCTACGAGTGCGGGCTGAAGAAAAAGCATTGGCCGAGGAGACTGCAGTTGCGAAGCTCCAAGGAAGATTTTCTCTTCCAGACTCCTCTCTCTCTCTCTCTCTCTCTCTCTCTCTCTCCGTACCAATGTTTTTTTTCTTCATCTTGTTTGCTCACTCTTTTCCGTCCTGTTTCTCCGCGTGTATGGACGCGAACTTATGTGCGTGGCCTTTAGCTCTCGCGAGGATTCCATACGGTTATGATACTTGACTTAAACCCACCAAGGGATGTTAAGATCGATATATGAACTGCTGCCAATCTCTATGTTAATGGCCCACCCCCTTTCGAGCCTCCCTTATCCATTTCGCTCGATCCCATTGTCGTGAACCTACAGACTCGTTTTTTTTTTTTGTTCTTTCTCACTCTCGCTCTCTTTATCTTTTTCGCATTCGCGTTTGGCAAAGACTCTGGTGGAGGGCCCCTAAAAGTGAATTGTTACGTCTGCGGGTGACCTCCGGACCTCTTTGCGGCCGAAGAGCCAACGTCATGCTGAATTATAAGTGCGTTAAGAAAAAGATAACCAACCAGACCGTGTAATACGTATACGACTTTATCTTCCCGTCCTTTTCTCCTGCTATATCTATAATAAAAGTAATATTGACCACAAACAATTACATATATAGACATATTCTCGTCTCTCTATATTTTCTTCATGCGCTCGCAAACATCCGTACTACGTTTTTACGAATTCGTTTAATATCCATCCTGAAATATTATTTTTGGTGTCGATCTATTTTTTTTCAGCAAAAATTTACATTTATTATTTATTTATTTAATTTGATATTTATATAATCATATAAAATTGAATAAATTTAGTTTTATTTTTATTTAATTCAACATTCATATAATTATGTAAAATTGAATTAATTTAATTTAATTTTTATTCAATTGGATATTTATATAATTATATAAAATAAAATAAATAGAAATTAAATAATTATAATTGGAGGGACAAACGTTGAAATGTTATATTTTCGCATTATTCGATAATAATAAGAATTCTGATGATTTTAATGACGATAATTAAGGATAAATTGGTTGAATTAATGAATGAAGTGTGAAAATACGAATAAAATGATTTTTTGTAATTTTTTAGCGGAAACGTCGCAAGGTCCAACTTCGCCAGACACCGTCCAATGCGGGGGTTGCCGAGCCTCCTACCCTTTGGGTGAAATCGTACGTTTCATCGAGCACAAAGTGAATCACTGTCGTAGCAGTGTTCAAGGTTGTCACAGTCCACCGCCGGCCGCTGCCCACGAGGATTCCGACCCTGAGGATGCGCTTGCCCTTAAGACATGCGACACGGAAAAGCTCAACTCGGTGCCGAGTATTTCGGCGCCTATAAACAAACGTTCGAGCAGAGTAGAAAGTCCACCAACCCCACAAGGCAACAACGCCGATACCGGAAGTCCCATCGAGCTGAGAGCAAGCGCGAGCTCGACGCCCAAGAGACGGACCGAAGGCACCGAGGAAACGGAAAAGGAGGACATACCGAAAAAATTGAAAACCGAGTCCGTCGACGCCGACACAAATACCGTCAGTTCCGGTGAGTTGCATTTTTTCCTACTCCATTCGCCGAATCGTGTTTTTTTTTCTAATTCGAACAAAAATAAATTAAAAAAAAAAAAAAAATCGGTAAAAAAAAAGGACAATTTTTCTAGAAAGCAAAGAGAAAGTACGAACTTATACACAATAATTAACAAAATTTGCAGAAATTAATGCCCTTGGACGATTTTTCAAAAATCTTAAATTTTCGGAAAATTCAAAAAATCATAAAATTTAAACCGGTCGACCGATATTCTCCAAATCTAATACCAACTTTCCCATTATAATTGTCTCTCCATAAAAATAAAATAAATGAAAAAAAGGTCGTTAAAAAAGCAAGGATCGAATATTCGATAAAAATTGATGAATTACCGCGGCAAAGTTCGTTTTCCTTCTATTATTCGTGCCGGTACGGGTGCAGGGTTTATTAAAAATTAGAGTAAAGGTGAATAGTAGTTTTGTGTGAAAGGAGCAAAGAGCCATGTGCGTCGCGGCGTCAGTCGTTGGTCGGGCAATTTCGAACAATGTGTGAATCGGATGTGCGGTGTGGGTATTGGAAATTTCGAATTTAAAGCTCTCGCTAGGTTGGGGGAGGGTGATGAGGGATAGGGTCGACAGAATACACATATAAATAAGGGAATGAGGTTGGGGAAAGTAGCCGGTGGTGACACCGGTCGTCCGGACAGCCTCGCACCCCCTCGCTCTGTTCTTTGTCAAAGCGACATTGTTACATGTCGAAGGGGTTGACGTGGGCGAGCGTTATGTCATTCTTCGCAACGGATCTCTCTCGACAAATACATTAACAAATTTCTCTACACGTACGAATAAATATTGAGCGTGTATGTGTTTAAAAATGATGAGCAAGCAGAGCTCGGTCTCGCGAAAGCCGCAAATAATAGAGAATTGTTTGTTAAACTCAAAATTTCGCGATTCCATGGGGCAACGTGTTATGCGGAGCGCAAAAATCTCGTGTTCCCTCTGTGCAGGGAAATGTCCGTGTGATAATTAAGGAGACAAAGCTTCGGGACGAAATTATTGCTGGCCCTTTTAGTGGGCGACTAAATTGACACGAAGACAAAGTTTCCGGTCACGTTGTCCCTTTAAAAATGCATAAACTTGATGAAACTAACGGTCGAGCTCTTTCGACCAGTAGCGTCGACGTGCCCTCGAGAACTTTGATCCCTTTATCCCCGCCAAGGGATCCTCGTGCCTGTCCACTCTGTCCCGATCATTTCCGCCTCACTTACAATGCCCCACGTGTAAGATCGCATCACAAGTTGCACCTCAAAAACCTACCCC
>JAPYYS010001553.1:0-25578 GCA_030522525.1 Campopleginae sp. 14b
CCTCTCCTCTGCCCATCCCCCATCCTTGTCATTTCTGGGTCGTGTCCAGGCGGGAACACGAGAGCAGGCCTTCCCGAGGTTCCCCGTGAGTGCGCGAAGAGCCGTCCGGCCAACACCCCCTAGGGATGGTGAACGCACGCGCCTTCGCGTAGCCAAACTGCTCTTTTCGCTAACACGCCAGCGAAGACCAAAGGATTTTTCCGCCGAGGCTTTCGCCACCTCCGAGGCTTTCGCCACCTCCGTGGCCAGCCTCAGCAGGGGCGCCACCAGCGGTACCGACGAGCTAGCTTCGGCGTCGCTCTCGATCGACATGGCATCGTCTGAGGATTCCACGTCGGATTCCCGGCAGCTCTCGACTGGCTTGATCTTCTTCCTCCAAGCCGTCCTTTTAGCCTTCGAGCTTTTCGAGTCCGCCTTCTCCTTCCTACATTCCGCTTCGGATGCGGACGACGACGCCCCACCCGAACCTTGCCCCGACCCCGGAGTCTTCCTCTTCACGCTCGGTGAAGCTGGTGGGGCCGGTGGTCCCATGGTAGCCTTGTCTGCCACCTCTGTTGCCGACACCGCTGCGGGTGCAGCCCCTTCGACGGACGGCGTGACCGACAGCCCGTCCCTACGCCCCTCCCCACTCACATCGTGTTTGTTATGTTTATTTAAAGAATCCATACTAAATCCCACGAACATGGTCGGAACTACGTGTCCACCCTGCCAGAGCCGCCTTAGCAGGGTAAGGGATGTGTACAACGGGGGGCTCCCAGGTACCCCGAGGTTAGGTCGCTTGGGACTAACTCTACTCGTCAGCCATTCATCCCATTGCCGCGAACCAGAACTTAGGATTGAGGATTTTTTATAGAGGTTATTCCTTCGCGGCCGTGTGGTGAAGCCAAGGCCTCCGCTCTTCGAGGGCTGCATCGTTCCCCCACCACGCCTTGTGAGGGTCGTTGAAGCCGCGGCGGAGACTACGGAATTAGGGGAACGGACGGCGCTCATCCGCACCCAGCTCGGGACCCAGGGACGCCAGCCCCTGATCACCGACGAATCGGTGACCCCGTAGGGGGTGTGAGAAGAGAAATGTGCTTCTTTTGTCGATTAGCACTCGATTATTAATAACGTTCTCAGTGGGTTAAATGGAAAAAATTATTTCGATTGAAATTTTTGGCGGGTCATTCGTTTTGGACTTCCAGCAATGTTGACTTTGCGTGAAGAGGGAACGTTTTCATGTCTACCGTCTTGAACTCGTTTGCTCCAGTTTTTGGTTGAGGAAGTTAGTTTGTAGATATTGGATTTGTTTTGATTTTTTCACCGGTGAAATCTTTGTAAAATATGGAGGATCTCGAACGACTTTTGCTGAGCTCTGTCCTACAATAGCATTTAGTAGAGTCCCAAATTTTGCGAGGATTGGAATTTCAAATTTTTCGCGTAAAATATTACAAATTTCATGTACTTGGTCATGTACGTTTTAGTAGATCTCAGTTTATTTAGCAACATTTTGTGACATCTTGGTCCATATTTTTGTGGGAACAAACTGTGCTTCTTTTGTCGATGTGCACTCGATTAATAACGTTCTTGGTGGGTCAAATAATTTTTGGAAAAATTTATTTGAATTAAAATTTTTGGAGGTTTAATAATCTCTTTTCAAGTCCCACTTTTGAATTTTTGAACAGGTTTAGCCTTTCCTAGGCCGGTACTCATTCATAAACTATTGTCAATTTCCACCTTTAATATTTCGAACAGGGACAACTATTTGGACGGCATAAATGTACTTGTCTCAGGTTTTTTTGCAGCATTCATGCTGTATTTTCCCCCTTTCTAAACACTCTGCGATGTCTTAACGCCAAGTTTTTTCACGAAAAGTGTTTGAACAGCGGAGT
Source organism: Campopleginae sp. 14b (assembly GCA_030522525.1). Classification (NCBI taxonomy): domain Eukaryota; kingdom Metazoa; phylum Arthropoda; class Insecta; order Hymenoptera; family Ichneumonidae; species Campopleginae sp. 14b. The sequence continues at coordinate 1,872 of JAPYYS010001553.1, forward strand.
CAAGTCGCGCTGGGTATTTGTACTCGAGATTCCGGCCTTTTCTGTTACGTTTTAACTATGAAATAATATTATATACGCAGTGGATTAACTCGAATTATTCCCTTTATTAACAAATCCGCAAGAAATGCACGTTTATACGGTCCAGAGATCTCGCCGAGACTGTGCAAGGTCTCATAAAAAAAAACCTTGAAGAAATGACGTCGACTTATGGGTAGAAAGAACTCTTGATTTCTTGTTTGAATATGATGACTGTTTACATCGACCCTTTGGGGCCATTGATTTTTTAATCGCATACTCATATTTATAAAAACTGTTCTTAGGTCCAGAAGGCTGCATTGCAGTTCTGAAGGTACGGTTATTGTTTTAGTACGATTCAGTATCGAAAATTTTGTTTCAGACTTCGCATGCATATGCCTAACGTAAGACTAGCCGTGTCTCCCTCCGTCTACCAGTTTCTGCGCCGCACGCTATCTTTCTCTCTCTCCTTCTCTGCCGTTCCTTCTTTCACAGTAGAGCTCTAGCGGCACTGATGCGATATATATATATATCAGTACATGTTACTGTGCACCTTATAGTTTTGAATATAACTGGGGTACTAATAGTTATTACGGACACCCTGTATAAGTGTATAGGCTTTTAGAGTAAGACTCCTTGCGTCCTTCTCCCTCTCACCTTTCCGCGCGACGCGCGATCCGTCTCACTGAATCGCTCCGTTTTCCAAAAGAGAAGAGTCACAAAATGTGTATATGTCTTGATTTAATAAAACGTAACAATCGGTTCAATCAGAATAATCGAAATATCGACTGCTTTCTATTCGAACAATCCCGTCGCACTTTTTTTTCATGGTCCTTCAGACCTATAAAAACATAGCCCCAAGTTTTTTTTTCAATCCAAGTTTGTTAAAAGGTATTAACAACATTAGAAAGTTGAAGAGAGTACGTTTCTGAGGTATTATTTTACGAATGCGTTTTTTCGAAAAATTGTTGCTACAAAAGTGGTGCGTAATGCTATCAAATGGTTTACCTGCAAAAAAAAGTCGACATCTTAAATAAAGCAGTTGCAGTTGACAAAAAAAACTTTTTTTGCTCTTTGGGTCCGTTATGGGCCAATCATCGACAGATTATTCAGAAATTCGGTTTCTCCGATTTATTTTTCTGACAATTAGAAAAACGGATTCCTTGCAAATCTTTCTGTAAAAATAAGAACAACGATCATAACATACCAAAGGTGTGACCTTTTAATATTTGACGTCTTTTTTTAACTCTTTCAAAGTTATTACTTGAGATAAGAATAACAAACGGAAAAAGAATAAGTTATGTTTGACGCGTAAACAAAGAAAATAATTAAGGACATAATCTGTCTTTGAAATGTGGTTCCATGTGAGCGTAAGAATTGCGCAGTATTGTGTAGCCTCCTGTAACCCGAACGATTGGTATCGCAAACCAACACAATGCAATATCCGTTTAGATGTATATAAATATATGTCAATGTAAAATCAACGAAAAACTGTACTCTCGAGGTCTTTCTTTGGAGGGGACAGTAAGATGTTTCTCTCGAGGTTGAGGCACTCAGCTGCTACACACAGAATATATTAAAAGTGGGTTATCGACACGGGAACTCGACGGCAATGAACACTTTGAAAGATGAAAAAAAAATGTAAAATGAAATCAAGAAGAGCCTTCCAACTTGTCTGATATCGAAATAACGCATACTGTAAGGCAATTCTGCACGCCACTCGAGAGTCTCGAGCCGGACAATGCTGATACTTCATGATTCAATGGTGTTGAAGTAATCTGTATGCAGGTGAGGCTGGCCGGCTCGTAGTTACGAAACGACATCACCTTGACCACTTGGCCAGGTCAACCTTATATCATTTAACTCTGATGACTAATTTGATCAAGTACTCTTTCATATAACTACCCGATTCAATTCTACACGACCACGACGTTCGAGCCTTTTTTTTCAATTCGTTAACAACCGCGAACGTATTAATAATAGTAATAACAAAAATTTGAAAAACTCTAACTTGGGTCAACAAGAGAATGAAAGAAAAAACGAAAGAAATGGTTTTTTGAAAATGAACATACCATTTTGAAAAATCGAAGTGACGATGGGGATGGAAGAAAAGGCAGAAATACGTTCCAACTAAAATTGACCCAGGGTGTCCAAATCGAGGTAAAGTGACTGAAACGGATGAAATTTCGCTTCCGATAAAATCGAGCCAGCGTATCAAAATAGAGATAAAGTATGTCACGAAAGAGCTTGATGTACGAAGTAGACGGAAAATAGTTGAAAAAGAAACGACGAAAAAGTGCAATTTGTTGCGTACACACGTTGGCTACTCGTGGTCGCTGCCAACGGATTATCCACGGCATTACAAAACACACTGGCTGGTCCTTAACACTCGACCCAGAAGCAACAGAAACAAAGAGCGAAATTGTGAAATTTGTCTTTCGCATAGATAAATAAACAAGAGATTGGGTCTCGTTGGTCTTTTAATACTTCTAATTTTTGGAATTTGTCTCTTGATGGATGAGCAACGAATGTATATACTTCATGCGTGACATCCAGAGTTTCGACACGTGCATTATTCTTCATGGTTTACAAAGATTCTTCGTAATATTTATTCATTGTTATGCTGATGTTTCTCTTCCCTGGCGAATGAATGAAAACAGGAAAGAGTCACGTTTTTAAGCAACAAATATTGTTACTTTACGATTAAAACACTAAAAGCAACATATTTTATTGATTTTTCCGTGAAATTCACGGACTTGAATTGCACGAGGAAATCACGTGATCAAAACTCTTGTGTTGGTCAACACAGGAATACAATTTAATATAAAATCGTTCACGAGTACGTGAAAGAAAAGGAAATAAGCATCGACGGTTGTGCAATTGTCGTGAGGGTTTTCACGCCCCAAGGCCGCATGGGATTAGAAACATTTGGCAATAGTGGCTCGCATGTACGATCATAATTTTTGTATTATGAAGCGACCTACAACGATCTTACGAATTCTAAGCTTCTATTTCCATTCTAGGACCATTCTACGAAATTGTGACGAAAGATCCAATTCCCAAAAAACTCTCTTTCTTTCTCTCCTGTCGATTTTTATACAAGTTATTAATTTCCTATGGGCAATGAAGTCAAGAGACGGAAAGTAATCGTCTGGATTACAAATCGTGGGTGAAAAAATTTTCAAGGTTTCAGCATTTTTTGCTTGGTCGTCATTGTTGAAAGAAAATTTACAAGAAGTCGAAGCTGAACAATTGATTTTTAAAGGAGCCTGTAAAGATGTAGATGAGTGAGGAATGATGGTTTTATTTTAGGTTAATGTGAACATTAGCTGATTGACTCACCGGCGTATGTACTTTTGGAAGTCTCGTGCAGCTTGAAAGTGAATGGTATGTGGACCTTCATCATCTTCATTTGCGGTATTCGCGGTGAGTGAGCCATGACGCCACCGCCGCCACCGAACATAAGATCATCGCCATGGACCCGAAGTACCATCATGTTTCTGCACCAACGGATAAAACTATTTCAGGTATTTCGTCAAAGTTTCCTAATCCTAATTGCATCGTAAATATCGACATCACTTTCCAGGGAGAGCGAGAGAGAGGAGGCAAAGCAGATAGCGTTCGTTTGTATTGAACGAAGGAACCCTGAACGCTGTTTCTGTCTCTCTCTTGTTCTCTTTCGTTCTGTTAGTCCTTGCGGTCATGACCCCAGTGAATCATTCTTTTTGAAGGATGCAACTGTTTCCTTGTATCTCTCGAGCACGTTTAAAAAAAAAAATTCTTTGTCTCTTCTTTTTTACTATTTTTTTTTGTTTTCGTCTTCTCTTCCATTCTTTATCTCCACGACTGAGCCAAATTGAGTGAAACGGACCGATGAATCAGGCACCGCAATTATTATCATTATTGGTAGAAAGGTTCGGATAAGCTGGCTCGTTTTTGTTTCTTTTTCCTTTACCTTTGCATCAACGGTTAATCTCTTCTCCTCAATTATGGGTATAAAAACAATATCAAACCTCAAAAAGATCATGATCGCGTTCGATGAACGAAAAACGACAAAACTTAATCAATTTGAAACCAAAAATTCGGAACTTTCCATCGAACTTGCCCCACGCGATGTATACGCTCGAAAAAAAACTTATTATTCTTTATATTTCTTCGAAGTAGAGAAATTCAGAAATTGAAAAAATCCGAGGTATCCATTGGGTCTGCAAGACGCCAGCAAAAATCACTACTGCAAACCTAAACCTGGAAATGACCTTGACTTTGCAGAAACTTCGACTGGACATGACTGTAATAAAAACGACATTTCCCACATTAAAGGTTTTTTTTCTTTATCACGAAAATTTGTATTCGACAGTGTAAAACGCTGCCGGAAAATTCAAGGTCATTCCTTGATCCAATTCAAGTTTTCTTGACCTCAAAATTGTTTGGAAGTGAAAAACAGATTGAAGTTTCATTAAATTGACTTCGAGTCGGTACTGTTTCTTGAAATTAATGTCCCACGACGTAGAGAAACAGCAAAAAGTGCGAAATGTAGGAGCGGGGAAAGCAAGGGAGGGGGAAAGACACGAACGTGAAATTTCACGGCCACCCTACGCACTTAGTTGTGGCAAGTGAGCGGAAACCAAGTTATAGCATAGTTACAAAATCGAATATGAGAAGTTACGCGAGGCTCTACCGTACATCATCGTCAGCGAAGAGTTCGTGCAGAGGAGAAGGTGAAGAAGGAGAATAGCAGAGATTTCCGTTCACCTGATCAGTGACCGGAACGCGAGGTTCGTTGTTTGCAGAGTCGAGAAGCCCGCGAACAAAATATACAATGCTCGTGAGTACTTGGGACTTTGTAAACATTTTTATATGCTCTAGTAAAACAAAAGCATTCGCCGGACGGAAAAGTCGATTTCGCGAGTGCACCAAGTCGAGCAAAAACAACAACGAAAAACATTCGCGATAGAGACCAAATTATTTTGCATGATAAAGAAAAAAAAATGAGTTCCCCTCATTTCGTACAACTTCCTCGAGATCGCAAGCGGAAGAGGAAGCGAGCGAATTGCACACGAAGACGAAAAACAATTGGTGGAATATTCACAAGTCTCCAAGTTGCAGTCGTCTCCTTGTTATTCGCCCCGAATTATTTTGTTTTATCATTATTCTGCTTCGAAATACGACGAAGTTGGGAATTTGTTCAGCGGATCGTTAAACAAAAACACGCCCGCGTATACATTTTTTTTCTCAAGAAAAAAGAACCAGAAAATACAGCAGCCAATGTTAACTCGGTATACAAAGATCGACTAGATCCACAAGTATTGCTTCGTCACAGCGACATAAATAATAAAACAATTTGCAGCGATTTTTCTATTTGCATATAAATTGTATAATTTTGACAAATTTTCTAGAACGTAAAGAGAAAGTACATACTTATACACAGTATATTACAAAATTTGCGGACATTAATGCGGTTGGAAGATTTTTCAAAAATCTCACATTTTCCTTAAATTCGAAAAATTTAATTTCGAATAAAAATTCGATTAGCAATAAATCTGAAAATTTTCAGAAATTAGGGCGTCGACAGTCTTTTTATGAAAATGTCAAAATGCTGTACAACTCGTATTTTTCCAACAATTCCAACAAATTTCTCAGAGAATTAAGAGCTCGTATGGATTAACATCTGAGCAAAACGGGAGAGCCCTGTAGCTAAAACCGTTCTCGAGTTATGAACGTTTTAATTTTGCAGTGCCATAACACGCACATCCGGAAATTTTATCTAAATATGATTTTTCGATTTTTTGGGACATTTCAAGAACATTGACACTGAAATCTGGAAAAAAAAATTTCATTGCCACGTAGCTTCCTCTACGAGGAAGCAAAAAACAAAACAATCGAGATACGTGATTTTTACGCGATTAGCATCCGTTGAGAAGTGCTGAAGTGCATATGCACTGAAATTTCCCTACGTCGTAGATTTCTCGTTAAGAGATGTTGTTTTCGAAGTAAAATTTTGTTTTTTGCACGCGATGATCGCCCGGGTCGATCACCCCATCCAAGATTTTCGTGATGACACATACCGTGTTGTCCAAAACACGTCGGGAGTCGTACAAAAGATCGTGAAAAAACAAATGTCCAACACAATAGGCTCATTAAACGATCCGCGTGTGGGTGTGCGTGAAATTTATTGACGGGGATTACAAAATGAATAAAATAACGCGTGTGTCTCGAATGGATTTGTGAATCGTACGAAATTCAACGAAGCGGCGTCGAATTTACGAATTTGGTGCGTCAGTCAATGATGTCCTATCATTCCGAATGGAATTTTAATAAACCGTTCGCTCGACAAGTGAACACAAAAACACACGGTTCTTCACTTTTTTCTAATCGACATTTTAGTACATAATTAGTGCCCGAAGAAAAAACTTGATGGCCATTATTGCATCGCGAAAGATTTTGTAACGTTTTTTTTTTCGAAATCCAAGCATCTTTGAGCTCATTTAATTTTTTTTCCGTTGTTCTAGGAACGAGTACCGAATCACGGATCGATCGAACGTCAAGATAAGTGATGAGGTTATCATTTTCCGGTATTTTTTTCATAGATCAGCCGTTTTTTCAAGCGACCGTGAATTATCGATATTTTTGGGGAACTTCAAGTTTCCAGGGGATCGGGGATCGAGTTGGTCACCGAAACGATGCCAAGGGTCTCGGAGACCCTTAAATATTCGTCAAGGACTCAAAAAACGCGACCGCGACCAGCGAAAAAGTTCTTTCGATCGAGTGTCTCAATTTTTTAAGGTTACATAGGCCCATCGATATCAAAAAAGTCCGACAGCGAATCAAACGATTTGATAAGAAACGAAAAAAGGTGAAGAAAGAAAACGAGAAATTAGAAGAATTACCTCATGATGAAAAGTACGACGCCGCAAAAGCATATGAGGACGGCGAGTACGGAGAAAATGTTGGACAACTCTGCCACGGACACAAGAATAGCGGTCATTTTAAAGCCGGTGAATATTTAAACGTGGCCACGGCGAGTTAACGACGTATCCTTTAGGGCTTTATTCTGCCTGTTGCCCTCAAAGTTTTTTGGTGTCTGCGAACTTGTTAAGATCGAGAAAACCGAAAAAAAGTGCACTTCACTGTTTCTTTGAGATTTCAATGAGCCGAGAGTCTCCGCGAAGAAGAAAAAAAGGAATAAAAAGGCTGCACGAAGTGCGTGATTTACGAAGTTGGTTATTTTTCGTTTGTTTACATACGGAGCGTCTGACGTTTCTCTGGTCTCGCCAGTGACGTTATTCCCGAATCTGACATCGTCTCAAATTCGATTATTCGAGTTGTATTTTTTGTCCTCCTCCCCACGCGTGGATTTCGTGACGTATACGCGTTATCGTTTTTTCTCTTGCTTTTTCTTTCTTCTTCTCGCTACACCGGCCGCCTTGTCTTTATTCACGTTTTTTCTCTTTTCCGTACGTGTGCACACAGATCCGTGTCCATTGACACCGGAACTCGCATAGACGTGCTTTGTGTTGCCACTCAAAACAAGATCCTCGCCGATTTTATTGCGTTTGTTGTTGTTTTTTTTTTTTTTGACGAAAGAGAAAACGATTATCTCGCGGGATTTGTGGAATTAGATGGACAAGTTTTTTCGTGGGAGGGCTCAGTTAACGTGGGAATTGCGGTGACGAGTTTATTTTTCAAGGATTTTTAATCAAATCGCTATAAATCGTTTTTCTTGTTATTGAATTTTGTGGCTTTTTCGAAACTTGCGTACGCACCGAGTCCCGATGGACTTGTCGCTCGACACCGGCGAAATTACACCTTTTCACACACTCTTTATTCACTTCAGCTCTTTTTTTATCTTTTATGACGTTTCGAGATGTTTTTTAGTCACCGCACACTCGGGCAACAATCGGCGATAGTGCCACGCTGTTTTTTTCTCTCTGCTAACTGTCTCTCACTCACTCGCGCTTTATTTTTAGTTGAAATACAACACGCGGAGTGTCACTGACGTTTCTTTCTCGTCGTCCGGTAACATGGCGAGAGGATTCTCTTTGAGACACGCGGATAAATAGATAATTATTTATGACACAAGAAAAATTGCACGCGGAGGATAACAATTGGTCGGGAAAATCACACACAGACTCGACGATCGATTCGTTTTCTTTTCTTTCTCTCGTTCACTGGCCCGAAAAGTGTATACGCGATTACGGTGAGCACAAATAATGTCGATATTTTTATACTGTCTCGAGATAAAACTTAATTTTTTTCTTTGTTTTTTATGTCGTTTTGTTTCTTAACAGTGCAATTTTCCAAGCGGAAATTCTCGTCCGAGCACGACTTTTGTCACTCGGCTTTTCTCTCTTTCTCCTCCTCTCTGTTTTTCTTTTCTTTATACTTATTTCTCCTCTCACTCACTCGGCCTCAACACACTTGCGATTCGAACCAGCACATCTGACTCGTGTCACGTACGATACGATACTGCGCGCAGTGCGCGCTCGAGCACACTCTCAACGAATGATGCTCTCTGCGCGCGCTGCTCGTTTTTGCAAAACCATCGTCGCGAAGTAGGGGTGTGGATTCCACACTTGCCGCCGAGATTCTCGCTTTTATAACTTTTCTTTCATTTTGATCGGCCCGAAAATCCCCAAACTCTACTTATACACAACGCATATTTACGAGTTTACGTAATTCTTCGTCCACCAACCGACAATACGAGTTATTTCTCGAATCACAAGCCTCTAACTTTTCGGAAACTATAGTCGATCGTTCAGGCAGATCTCGGAGATTACGGCCAGTTTTTCAAGGACGTGCGCGCCATCTTCGAGGTGTTGGAGAAGCGGCTGCCCAGTGCTCGCGAGAAATAAGCTCGCGCGCTTCTTTATCCACTGCTTTTTCCCACAGATCGACTTTGGTTGATAATTTTCATCATATTGTTAACTTTTTCTTGTCGTTGGGAATAAAAAATGGGAGAAAGTAAATACAGTTCACGGAAATGTCGAACGTAACGAAAATTATGAAATTTTTTTACATTTTTCCGATAAAATATGGCAATGCGCTGCGATTTTCCTATTTCGTCAATTTTCTAAAGCGAAGCAAAAGATATTGTTATATTTAGGTGGTATCTCGTTCAGGATGACAGAGAAAGCATCTGCCGTTTCGGTAGCAGCTGTCCTTTGTCTAATAGCAGTTTGCGTCACGATTGCAGTGTGCCGTAGGAATTCAGAAATGTCAAATTTCGTTGGTGTCGATTTCGAAGTATTCGGACAAGTTCAAGGTCAGTAGGTATTTAATCGATTGATTGAGAGTCGCGTACTTACACACGCGAACAGTTTGTTCTAAAATGATTTTTTATAATTTTGCTTTCATTTTCCAGGTGTTTTCTTCCGAAAGGTAAGTAGCTCGCGAGAGTAATCGATTTATTGACGAGCTTTGTTCGCGAAAGGGGAAAAAACGAATATTTATTCCGAACGAGAGGCGAATGTTATGAACGAAACTTTTTTCACGACTGTACGAACGAAAAGACACAACGAGACTCGAAAAATGTAAAAATTCTAACCTTTTCCCACTGCGATGCAGAAGTTTTTGTTACCGACCGTGTAGCAGGGGCCAGACTAACTCGTATTTTCAACGCTATGTGGCACTGCCGCCGCCTGCGCGTTTTTTCAGCCTTCTTTTTCGCTTCGAACTTGAAAAATGTCAACAAACCCATTTCCAAATGTTTTGTTTTCGCAGTATACCCAAGCGCGTGGGAAAGAACTGGGTTTGAGGGGTTGGTGCATGAACACTAAGGGAGGGACAGTCGTTGGCAGACTCGAAGGTGAAAAATCCAACGTCGATGACATGTGAGTCAATACATTTGCCCTTATACTCGCGAAATATCCGAAGAAATGAGCGGAGCATGAAAAAGCTTTTGGAATTCTATTGTTGACAGGAAACACTGGCTACAAGAAACCGGAAGTCCTCAGTCGCTCATCGATAGGGCAGAATTTCGCAACGAGCAGCAAATATCCGAAGTGACTTTTCCAGATTTTTCCATTAAAAAATAAATTTTTTTAAAACTCGAGAGCTGCGATGTAGTTTTATTGTATTCTAATAAATTCATCCTGAATATCGAAAAGCGTTTGTGAGCCAAATATATCGATCGAATCTATCCCGGAGATATTACATTTTTTTCGAGCTTTTTCTAAATTTATCGTTGAAAATATATTCAAATAGTCAAACGAGCAATTTTTGTACGAAATTTGCTATCGCAACATTTTTGTTTTCTCTTTTTTTTTCCGAACGACCGAAAAACCGAACCATACTCGGTGTGTACGTCCGCGAAGTGAAAATACCGAATGATCGCGCGTTCCTCTCACTCGTTCGCAGTTACTTATCGCCATAGTATGCACAATTATGTCATCATCAATGTAGATAAATGTCTCTGTGTGTAGATAAATATCTCAAACATAACCTACAATTCGACATAGTTATTGGCCATAGACGACCTTCTGCCTGAGGATACCTGAAAACTTGAAAAATGCCATTTCGTCGAAAAATAAAAGGTTAAAACAAAACGTGGCCGATTAGAACGGCATTCCAAAAACCGGGACGGGTTCCAAGGTCATCCACTACGCCTGCGTGTTTTTATTTAAAAAGTGATAGTCCTCCAAAACGAAAATCAATGTCATTAGAGATCATTTTTTTTCGAATCGAATTGATCGAAAAAAAAAAATTGAAAAAAAATCTCGAAAGTTTAATTTTTCTATAAAATTACGGGACGATCAAAAAAAATTCCAAAGTACAATTTTTCGATATCGTTTCGTGCAAAAATTTTGAGCTGCCAGGTAAATAAATAAAACACGATTATTCGTGTATTTTGGTTATCAAATGGAAAGTAAAATAAAGTTTCTTTCAAAGTGGCCAATCACTGTGCACTTTGTGGGCTTCGAGCCAAAAGACATTCCAGCAGGGACTCGGTGTGCGCGGAGCTTTAATATTGCGCTGAAAAAGTGAATTGACGTGTGAGAATCTCAACAAGCCGACCGGTCTTAGCCACTAGTCAGTCTTTGCTCACCGTTCACGGAGCGAGCATCGCGAGACATTTTTCTCAAGCGAGCGAGATAAACAACAAATATATATTGGAAAAAAAATGATCGAGGGGAAAAATTGGCACCGTAAACTGAATAGCAACTGAAAAAACGTCGTCTCGATGTATTTTCGTCTTGGGAAACGCGAGATTCATTGTTTTCCTTTGGTCATAAAAAAATGAAACACGAAACGTATTCGGGCGAGTAAAAAATCACGAATTTTCATGACAATTCGGCCACAACTTCACCGAAGTTCCCGGCGCGAAAAATCCTTGGCGAAGCACATGTACTCGCGATCGCGATAAGCCGCGAGTTGCGCCGAACTACTATCACACTAAATTTTCAATACAAACCGCACTTAAAACGACCTAACGTATCGATAATGCCTTCGAGCATGAAATGTTTCAAAAGATTCTTCAAACATACGTGGCACCCTCAACAGGTAAGTCCATTTTTCAGTCTTCACTCCCAATGAAAATAAATGACTCAACGATACTTATTCCTTTTTATTTCGAAACTCGAAGAAAAATCTATGAAAATTCAACTTTAACCAAAAATTCGTGCTAAATCGAAAATCAATAAAAAATTCAACTTCCACTGACAATTCGATCGCTGCAAAGTGAACAGAAGCCAGTCGACTAAAAAAAAAATGATTTTCAAAGTGAAATTGAGAGAGAGATGATTTTTGCAAAATTGAATGAAAATTTCGGTCTACTTTTTTACGAGCACGATTTCACATAGAATTAAAATAGTGTTAACACGCAGAGAACTGCTTAACATCACGTGGGCTCTCGTCTATTTCGTATGCTCCACGACACACCGATTTACGATTTTCCATGCACCTGATAAGTCCGTGAGCTCGCGAATACATACACAACAGTAATTCGTTCCAACGCCGTGTTTCCGACAATATTTTTACGATGTATACACTCGCGATAAACACAACAACGGGAAATATGTCTGTATAAACAATTTCATCGAGACCACGACTCACGAAGAAAGAGGCTAAGCCGCGCATGGACCGTTAGAAACGCCAGAGGATGCTCATTTTTTTTTTTTCTTTTTTTTATTCCGAATCGATGTTACGCTCGCGCCTTTTGTTTTGCTGCTTTGCTTATGCGGAGCGCGCAGTAAACACGAGGATCCGTCACAAGGTCACAAAGCGCCGCGCACTCCAAGGAGCTTCGGACATTTACGTGGACGCATTTAAACAAATTTATACGTTATTGGCAAAAATGTGTCACGCCCGTGTGGCTTTTCGATTAAATGTTTTTCCCTCGATTGCTCAAAATTTTTACAAAAATTCCTTCCGGCCGTTATGTAGGACAATGAATTAGGTGAAAAAAAAAAAAAAAAAAAAAAAACAACCACTTCCTGTTGTTTACGACCGCACGAAAAACAGCTGTGACAAATTTTCATCGTCATGACGAAATTTAATGCCCACGATTAACGCGTCGCGCTCATATAAGAAAATTATTATCCCACGTCAACATTATTATTCATAATTGCGTGTAGTGAACATCTCTCGACGGCGAGGACTAATCGATTTCAACTGCTACATACATCGTGTATTGTCTGGCCAGCCGGTACCCGAGCTTCCCGATCGTTTGATGCTCCACGGTCGTCCATCGAGGATATAAACCGTAAAGTACGAAGCGATTCTCGCTTTTTTCCACGAATCATTGCGCATCGTATTTTTCAATATTTCTCCGTATTTTTTCTCCCGAACCAATTTTCCCCGAAAAATACTTCGAAACCTCACGCGAATTTTTTCGGACTAAATTTTCTTTCCGCTGAAAATTAATAAAAAGATGAAAAAAAAAACACAAAGTTTTCTTTCGTGAGACGTTGATCGGCCCGGAATCGAGCGGGAAAATATTTTTTCGTGTCTTCGCTCAACTTTCCATTGCGACACGAGCCTCAATCACTTTCTCCACTTTTATGTAGAGAATCATAACTATCGACACGTAAGGAGTCACGTGACTCATTGACCGTTGAACTCAAAAACTTAAAAAAATTATTTTCATCTCCAAAAATCATTGAATTGTTCAAAAATTCATAGGCTTTTTGGTTTTTATTGCTGCCTTCCTTTTTCGATAGAAATTCGGACAGAAAAATGCAAAGAAATTGAATAAAAATTGATATTCGATCTAAAAATCGATTTTGACGAAAATTTAAATTTTCGCCAACGCCGAAAAAACAAGGGACGGTTAAAAGTGTGAAAATAATATTGACCAATCCTGCCTGAACGTCATAGTCCGTCAAAAGCAAGGCAGGTTAGGAGAAAAATGTTTTAATCGAAAAAGTGCCAGCACATTCGGCGAAAAAATTATTTTCGCTTCATTCCATTTTCCACAACGATTCGTCGCTGACATGAGCTTTACGAAATTACGCAAGGTACGTTCCTCGGGTTCCGCTCTCTATTCTCGCTCTCGTTGGCGCTGTCTCTCGCGACACACACGCACAAGCAGCAATCTCCTCGGTCCAAGGATAACTCGTGTGTGGCTCGCGTTTTTCCCTTTCACCGTAAACACAAACCGCAGCAAATTTCTATAAATTACATTCGGATGGTAAAAAAAACATGGACGTCAACGACGTTCAAATATTTCTTGAACAGAATCATGTTTTTTAGCCATTCCGAGGAACTTGGGACTTTCTTTCGTAAATAAAATCAAGTGGGCTCGATCCATCAGAAAATTACGATCGTTAATCAAATAATCGACGATTAAATCACAACAGATCGACCCAAAGACTCACGAAATTACAGCCTTACAATAAATTATTGAAATCGCGATGTTTTCCCCTTTTTAATTTTTCATCAAGAATAATTTCGTCGAAAATAAATTCCTTGGGCATTCATTTGCGAATTTAATTTAAATTAAAATCAAGAAGTTCGGCCCAAAGGCTCACAATAAATAATTAAAATTGCGATCTCCCCCTTTTTTTTTATTTTTCATAAAAATAATTTCGTCGCAGAAGCTCGACCCAACGAAATCGTTCGGAATTTATTTGAAAATTCTATTTTTATTAAATTCGAGAAGTTCGGTGCGGACTTGCCAGTGTTTTTGTTTTGGTTTTTTTTTCTACACAAAACAAAAACAATGGGCCATGCTGCGTGAGCGTCAGAAAAAAGTGTAGGTAAACAGGCCTGTGGGGATCAACACACGAGGAAAAGAGCGAGATAATGAGGATCAGGGGTCGGGCTGTAGACCCGATAACGTGTGCTGTGTGTATAATACACCGCAAGCGGTTCTACAAGCAAACTTAACTGGTCAGTTCCTACTTCGATGTTGGACACGCCGTAGCATCCTATAATGTTCGCTCGGGTTGGATGCTGAAGAAAAAAAAAAGGAATGAAAATTTGCTGGCGTACGAAAACAACGATAAGCTCGAGTCTGTCGCTCGCAACGCGATACGTGTCATTGTGTGAGATCTCGTGCTATTCTTGGTGGAGAACGATTAGTGTTAATCGTTAATAAAAAATTCTGTGATTATTTCAACATCGCTCTTGCTATCGATCGATTTATTCGATCCCATTATAATGAACGACGATGGAATTAAGTGCAATAATTATCAAGGACGATGGCTGGATGGTGTAAGTTCGTTAAAATAAAAAAAAAAAAACAAAAATAAAATGTTAATAAAAAAATATTCAAAAAAATAAAAAATGATTCATCACTGTTTTTTTTATTTTTATTTTTTTCTTAATTCTCTTCTTGCCTTTTTGGCACCTCACGGAATGGATTCGTGAAATAAAAAAATGACGAATCATTTTTTTTTTTCATTTCATGGCATTGCGTCGATGCTAACTTCGGGATCATAAATTTGATTTCATTAATTCGCAGTTTCGAAAACTTTTCCTTTCATTTTCACGAAATTCGGTCAAAAACGAGCTCCATCTTTCCCGTCGTATAAAATTCGTTCCCGGATGAGATAATCGGGACTTTCCGTACACCGTTCTCTTCGTTTTTCGATAACGAAGGGAACGGTGTACGATAAAATGGTGTTCGGTGGATCGATGACGATAAAAATTGGAGAAAATGAAGAAAAACGCTTCGAGTTTGTGCGAGGAAAGTTTTGGACGTGACGAAATTGTTGCGGGGCTTTGGGGTTGCCTAAAATTTATCGGTTCGCATGATAAATGTGGAAATTCCTGGATCCCTGATCCTAATCGTCCCTGCATGTTTTTTTTCCTCCTATCTGCGCGCGTGCACGATGCTCGGGAGGAGCCGTTAGTTTTGGGCAATCGCTGCGTCATCGTGATAAGCGCGTGACACAATGCAGTGATAGAATAGTTGGCAGGTATTTTTACGTCCGTTAGAAAAATCCGTTTATTTTTTCCTTTTTTTTTTGTTTTTACGAGCACACGGCCAGGGATTATCGGGCAGCGGAAAAGTTTGAGGTTTTAGTGGTCAATGCTGGGCTAAGAGAGTCACTTCCGGTTTTGACGGATAGGAGTCAGAGAATAATAAAAATCGTTAGGAACTCTAGGAGGCGATGGAAAATCGCGATGGCTGGTAAAACGTGCTCAGGGAGTGGGGGGGTCGGAGGAAATGATGAAAAAAATCATTCGTGACGTTTCGACACCGATGAATGACGTACAATTTTTTTTTTATCGAACAAAACTGGTTTTGATATTTTTTCCACGTTTTTATTGTTTTTTTTTTTTTTTTTTTTTTTTTTTTTTAAACGATTTATTTATATGTACCAGGATTTGCGAACTGCTAACGAACGTAAAGTTGGATACGGCAAAATCAATGTTTTTTAACAGTTAGGGAAATGAATCATTTGATGAAACGGAACCTTTCTTGATAGCAAATGAATTTGATGGCCATAAACATTTATTGAGTTGAGGAAAATAAAAGCAATCGAACAAATCATTATCTTCATGGGAATGCTATGCTTATGAAATTTGATCGTGATAACAAAGATATTTTTCGACCATTAACAAATCCCGCAACAGTTGATGAATGTTTGAGTAAAAGTGCCAACTAAATATATTTTTTTATTCTAAATTGACTTTTTGCTCATTTGTGGACGGAGAATCGATTCTGTGGGTAATTTTTTCCTGAAAATTGATTTTTTAATGATTCGGAAAATTCGCGAACAGATGATCGTCGTCCCTTCTCCAGCTTCGTGCTGGGATTATCCTCACTTGGACCAGCTCACGTGCATCATAGGCTTGACGTACGAGGCAGGTCCGGAATCTAAGAGAGGATTTTTCCCCACTGCGAAAAACCACATCCCACCTCCTCATGTAATTCCTTACATATCCTGTAACATGATTAACGCCATGCATTACGACACTCAAGTTCGTAACGTCGAGTACCAACAAAAAATACGTTTTTCTATTAATTTTTCCCTCATTTCCAAAAGCAACGACAATTTTCGTACCGATTTTGTCTTTGGATCGTTAAAAAAAATTGTTTTCCTGTCCCGAGCAAATATCGAATAAGAAAACCTTTGGATCTACTCAAGAAAAAATGCAATTTCGTTGCATTCCAACGTTGCAAACTCCAACATCGTCATGCATTTACTTTCATGACTAAATGTCGGAGTACTCGATGTGCTGTAGGAGATTCCAAAAGAACGCGATAAAATTTGACCTTGAGATATTTACGCACTGATTATGACGACGAGAAGAAAAACTTGGAAGCAACATTCCGAAATGTTGCACGTTAAAATTGTCAAGAAAACGAAATCTTGATAAAAAAAGGAGATTTGGCTTTCGTTGGGACGCTGGGACAATTTTGACCCGGACTAAGATTTCAGGGTCACCGGTTCCTGGCCCAGAAATATAATAACTAAAAAATTAAAAATTAAAAATTGAAAATTAAAAAAATAAAAATTAAAAATTGAAAATTAAAAAAATAAAAATTAAAAATTAAAAAATAAATATTAAATTAAAAAAATTAAAAATTAAAAAATTAAAAAGCAAAAGATTTTAATAATTGAAAAAATAAAATAAAAAATAAAAATTGAAGAATCCATTATTTTCGATATTTTCTTTCTCTCTGAATGTCACCGGGAGATGCAAAAAAATGCCTTCCGGTTCAAATTGACCCAGTGTGTCTACCGAGGCCAAAAAATGAACATTTCGAATTTTCCTACGCTTTCTTTTATGGCAACATTGTCGTATGTAGCTAGCCCCTTAATTGTTGTGAATTATTAAAAACAAAAAAACAATTATTTCAGATGGAAACTCCGGCGAAATTCGAGCCGACGAAGCGAGGCGTTGCGGGTCTGAATCAGGGCGACACGGAACTGGGGGAGGTCAAGATAATAGTACCATCGTCGGATATTGCGACCTCAACGACTCTCGAGGTGCCATCCATCTTGGTGCCTTGTGGTAGCGGCGGCTGCAAAAGTTCCCGCCGAAACGGAGAGCCCAGGCCCGAGAGTCCTTGGCACGTCTTGAAAACAATATTCCTCGTCTCTGTTATCGTCGCTCTCCTCGTTTGGGTCATTGTTTACACGCTCTTGGCCCAGTATGAAATTTTGTGAATCTTGCCATTATTTGCGAGACAAAGCGATTAAGTGTACAGTGCGCAAATGCCCGATACATCGAAGTAAGAGTGTCGAAGAGATTTACGACAAAAAAAACGGAGGAACATCGAATTAAAACCGTAGAACATTATTCAAAATTCTTTGAAACGATCCGCACAATTCGATCGCTACAAATATTTGTATTTCTTAATTTTTAAGTTTAGAGTTTATTGATTTCGCGCTTTCTCATAGACGAAGCGACGTGACGGGGCAATTTTTTTTTCCAGATTTCAATGTCAATGTGCTCAAAATGTCCCGAAACATCGAAAAATCATATCGAGAAAAAATGTCCGGATCTGTGTTTATGTCTGTATGTTCTGGCACGGTAAAATTCAAACGTTTATAACTCGAGAACGGTTTGAGCTACAGGACTCCCGTTTGGAACAGATGTTAATCCACACCGGCTCTTGGTTCGTTGAGAATTTCGTCGGAATTGATAGAAAAATACCAATTGTAGAGCATTTTTTAATTTTCAAAAAAAGCGTCTCGACGCTCTATTTTCGCAAGTTTTCAGATTCATTGCTCATTTTTGTTTCTATGAATAGAGTATCATGATAGGAAGGTTGGTAATGAATTTAGGGAATATCGGTCGAACGGTTTAAATTTTATGATTTTTCGAATTTAACGAAATCTTGATATTTTTGAAAAATCGTCCAACTGCATCAATTTCTACAAATTTTGTAAAATATTGTGTATAAGTTTGTACTTCCTCTTTACTTTCGAGAAAAATTGTCAAAATTATATAATTTATATGCAGATAGAAAAAAAGCTGCAAGCTGTAATTTGCTAATTGTTTTATTATTTATATCGCTGTGACGAAGCAATACTTGTGGATCTAGTCGATCTCTGTATACCGAGTAACATTGGCCTGCTGTAAATATCGCTTGCCTAATTTTTAAGAGACCAAAATATGCGAAGATTGTGTACATAATGTGATGAAATGTAAATTGTTTATTCGAATATATGATATTGATATTTTTAACATTGAGAAAATGGTTTTTTTTCTTAAAATTATGAATTTTATGTTCATCGCGGAGATCCAGAGCGAGTTGGGCAAAAGTTTGTCTAAATTGAGAGCTTGAACGAGTTGGCTGTGGCGACGAACGTCGCGGGGACAAAATGAACGACGATACGATCGCTTATCGACGCCTCGATCTGTCCAATTTTTTTTTCCCATCGATCGAGACCAAAATCGGAAACGATGGTTACCAGCTAACGAGACAATAATACGAGGATTATTATTCACTGCCGGAAACTGCATGAGGCCATCGAAGTATCCAGAAGACCTGGCTGAGGATCTGGCTACGTCGAGATTTCTCTCGAGCTATTTTAACCTCCACTCTTATTCGGCTCATCGGAAAGCAGAATTAAAGGACCTACAGATAACGAGCAGGGTAATAATTTTTCATTCATTTTCTACTCAACTCGCAATTTCCCTCGAATGACGAGTCAAAATTATTCTGGGTTCCGGATCGTTCGAATTTTTCGTTCATAACAAACGTCCGAAAAAATTTTCCAACTCGGCGCTTAGACAGATGTCAAAAAAAAAGGTTTTTGCTTCCTCATAGAGGAAGCTATGTGACGGTGAAATTTTTTTTTCCAGTTTTCAATGTCAATGTTCTCAAAATGTTTCAAAACGTCGAAAAGCCATAACTAAAAAAAATGTCCGGATCTGTGTTTATGTGTGTATGTTCTGGCACGGTAAAATTCAAACGTTTATCACTCGAGAACGGTTTGAGCTACAGGACTCCCGTTTGGCACAGATGTTAATCCACACCGGCTCTTGGTTCGTTGAGAATTTCGTCGGAATTGATAGAAAACTACGTATTCCACAGCATTTTGAAATTGTCAAAAAAAATTCGTCATCGCTCTAACTTCCGCAAATTTCGAGATTTATTATTATTTTTTTTTTTATGAATAAAGAATCATGGTGGAAAGGTTGGTATTGAATATGGGTAATATCGGTCGAACGGTTTAAATTTTACGATTTTTCAAAGATTTTACGAAAATCTGAGATTTTTGAAAAATCGTTCAACCGCATTTTTCTTTCTCAATTCTTCAGAACACGATAATAGAGTTTCTCGTCGTTTCAACTTATTTTCCTTGAACTCATCAAACAAATATTTTTCCGAAATCGGTAAAAAAAAATTAGAGAAACGGGAAATCGAGAAAAAACAAACAATTCAAGGTCATTTTCGACGCAATATGCTTCGTCATCGATAAAATTTTCGACAATAAATCAACACGAACCGAGAACAATGGAAGTGGTTCACAAGGTCAAGGGTCAAAGATTCCGTAAGCATATGCATGAGCGTCGATGATGTTTGCAGGGGGTGGAGCAGCTCGTCGTAAGGCTGACCACGAGGAGGACGTTACAAAGGTTGATGAAAAGTCGCCGTCCGAACAACGCGAAAAAGGCACAGTTGTTTTTCAGCAGCAACCTCAGACCTCCGACTATTCGGAGCCCGGGCCCTCAACCTCTACAGTTTTTTCGCGATCGATAACAAAGCTTGCTCACCGATTTACCGACACTAAATCTCTCGAACGTAAACAAACGGATATCGAGATGGGACAAATTCCGAGCGGCCATAGACGCAGCCACGCCGAACTCTATGACGAGGTACCAAAATAAAAATCAATAAAACAACTAGAATATATTGAATTTGAGTCTTTAGAATTTCGTCAAAAAGAGTTTCCATTCGATTTTTCCATTTTCGTATTTTTAGTCAATTGTTTCATTTTTCATATTTTTTAGTCAATTTCTTTGAATTTTCCTATTTGTCAGTCAATTTTTTTCAATTTTCATATTTTTTAATCAATTTTTTCCAATTTTCATATTTTTTAGTCAATCTTTCTCAATTTTCATATTTTTTAGTCAATTTTTTTCAATTTTCACTTTTTATTTTATTCGATCGATTTTTTTTTCACTCTCGCTCATATTTATTGCCAATATACCGATTTTTGAACCTACTGTATACACACTGGGTCAATTTGACCCACAATTTTAACGAATTTTCAAAAAAAACTTCACTCGATCAAATTTTTTGGCCATTCCTAGTCGTCCACGTATTCCGAAGACATGCAGAATCAACCGAAATACGTGCTGGTCGGATGGGACACTTTTCGCTCGAAAACAATGCTCCTACTTATGATCCTCTTCGTTCTTTGGGCCATCATATATTTTCCTCTACTTCATGTTGGCTATTGAGAGGATCGATTGTTCATGCAGTAACCCATGATAAATGCTTCATTCAAACTGACGATATATATTCATATATAAATACGTTGTAAATAGAATTAAAGTTGCTTTTGAATAAAGAAAGAAACCACCAATGACCTTGAGATCTCTTCTTTAGTGGCGGCCTTTGGAACCTCGTTCATTAGATAATTGGAGCTCGTGAGCTATAGCGAGAATTGAGAGTTAACGCAACGAGCCTAGTGGCGAAGAGTAAACAGGAAAAGTAAAAAATTACGAATATTTCCTGTAAATTTTAATTTGTTTTTCTTCCTTTACATTTTCTCTCAAGATTCTCCGAACTCGAAGCCGTAGATGGGACGCGATTGGCGACGTAATCGCGCGCCTTTTTCTTCGGCGAGTTCCTCCGTCCCAAAAATTAGTAATCGCGCGAGTATTTTATTCGGCCCCTTTCTCAAAATCTCTTTCGAATCGTTTTCACTCTTGTTCCTTATATCGTACGTTTTTTGGAAAAAACATTTCGGAGCGTTGAAAGTTTTCCAAAGCGAGGATCGAGTTTCTTCGTGTATCGTGCAAAAGAGCAACATTTTTGTTTTCTCTGTTTGAGGTTAAAGCAGAAACTCAAATTTCTTATTATTCGTCGTCGGTCTGTGGGGCTCTTAACAAAATAATTCGAACACTCTGGAATAACATGAGAGTCTCAATACAAAACAAACGCAATCTCTTCGGGAGATTTGATCGAACTGAATTCGTGCGATGGTGTTTTCATACGTGCGAATTGAGCGGCGATGGTGAATGTGCGGGTCGACCGTTCTTCGACCAATCGCCGCGTAGATTCAAGGGGAAAGTCTGCTGGTCCTCTGGTCGGTTGAAATTCACGCCTCGAGCAGCAAGTGTTCAGTCAGTCAGTCGAAAGACGTTGTCGGCGATACTTCGTGGCTGGCGGGTACCCTGTGTTTTCAGCATTGACAATATTTCGTGAAATCGATTCCGAGACAAATCTCGTTACGATTCACCGAACATCATGGTCTCGAAAACGATTTATTTCGTTCTCTTGGTTGTGGCTTTGTCCCTCGTAGTGGGTAAGTCATTCATTGCCAATAACAATCGACAAAACTCATTCCGAATGTCAAATTTAGAAAAAACAAACGATTCGTGTGATCAAATGATTTTTATCGATGAAAAATCACAAAGAATCCCCGAGAACGTCGCGAAAATCAAAAAACCTCAAACCATTATGACAACCTCGTTGTTTTCTCGTTCCCTTGTTTATTTTAGAAGAGAACCGATCGCCCCGACTCTGCGTGGGTCAGAAAGCTGTACCGGGTCCGATCGAGACGTTTAATTGTTACGCTTGTTTCGACACCTTGACTCACGAACCCTATAACTTTTTACCAAATACCTCAAAAAATGTGGCTAGTGATTTTTTCGATTTCTGGGATTCTGGCGTATCGATTTTACTACAATCAAACCCTCATAGACTCACGCGTTACGAGGTTGCAGCCACAAAAGTTTCAGGTCCATAAACGATGTCGAAAGTTAATAAAACGATTATATAAATGACGATCGATCGTTTACTCATTATTTTCATAGAACTTTCGTGAAAATTCGAGACTCGAATGATTTTTTTTCGATTCCCATGCATTCTCACCTGGAAGCCCGTCTCTATAATTTTGACAGGTTCGTCGTAATGAAAACAGGATCGTCGTTCATTTGACGTGTTCAAATTCCTTTGACTGATTCACGAGGAAATGTCGTGGCCGATAAAACTGCTGCAAATAAAAACCGGACGCATTTTTATTGAGATCGTTGAGGGGAAAAAACAATTTTGAATCTTCGAATAGGACGAAACCAGTGCGGCGAGACAATGAGTCAGTCAACGTGTACGTGACCGTGATATTTTTTTTTGTCGTGAGTATAGGTTCGGTATTGCAAGAGATCTGAAATGCGTCGGCTCTAAAAATAGACTGGAGGCTGAGTGTGTTTTTCTCAATCCTGAATAACAATTAGTCCAAGGATCATTTCTTAAGGGAGGTTCCTACACGTAACAATGTTCTCTCTTCAGTATTAAACTCTTTTTCGTATTAAATGTGAATGTACAATTTTTTAAAAAATGTTCTTCTATATAGTTTTCGAGTTATCGAACACTAGAGTCTACATGCATGACCATAGGATTCAGATATATATAGGTAAATCTTTTGCATGCTGTAAACTCGAATAATTCGACAACTGTGTAGACGAAAAATAGAAAAAAATTTGTGTCATCGTATTTGATGCTAAAGAATATTATCACGAAATTTTATTAAATTCTCATCACATTCATACGTAGCGAACCTCCCAACGTTGAGATATCGACAACGAATGACGCGAGGGAGCTAGACAATCAAGAATGTAGAAACATTCAAATAAAAAGGATTAGAATCGTCGATGAAATAGTTTATAACTTTGATCCATAAACCTCGGGCTTCGGAGAACCGGAGTAGGTCATAACTTATCTAATAAATGTTGATCGTCGTAATATTACCGATAAAACAAGTTCACGCAATAATTGCGAGAATCAAACGCCACGAAGGATTACGAGACGCGGGGTCGAAACAACAAATCGCGCGATAACCTACAAAATCCTACACCGCGCACCAATTTCTCCATTACATATTCTCCTCACGTTACCAACACGTCGCATTCAAATTCGTGATAAATTCAAACTCGTTTCGTTCCTCGAATTTAACATCCGCGACCTTGCTTATCAAAATCCTCGGGTTTATCGATTTGGCGTTTCCAACGAAAACATCGAAATTACGAAAAAGTCATTTTTCGACTAATTTTTAAGTAATAATTGTTAATGAATAATCAATTATTGCGTATCTGTCATTAATGAGGTCGAAAATTGATT
>JAPYYS010001554.1:0-17568 GCA_030522525.1 Campopleginae sp. 14b
TTCTTCATTCTCTCAGAACTTTATCGGAATTTCTTTAAAAATACAAATTGTACAGCATTTTGAAAATTTCGAAAAAAGGGTGTCGACGCTCTAATTTCCGCAGATTTTGAGATCCATTGCTCATTTTTCTTCTACGAATAGAGTATTATAATGGGATGGTTGGTATTGAATTTGGGGAATATCGGTCGAACGGTTTACATTTTATGATCTTTCGAATTTTACGAAAATATGAGATTTTTGAAAAATCGTCCAAGCACAATAATTGATGGAAATTTTGTAGAATATTGCATATGAGTTTGTACTTCCTCTTTGCTTTCTAAAAAAGTTGTCGAAATCACACAATTTAAATGGAAATATAGAAGGAAAAGCTGCAAAGTGAAATTTGCAAATTGCTTCTTCAAGGTGCTCAAGATGCACGAGCTGAAAGCTTCCTCTATGAGGAAGCCAAGATGAAAAAAAACCTTCCGCCCAAAGGAAGATTCAAAGGCATAATAAACAAGATAGCTTCCCCATAGAGGAAGCTCGGAGGATTTGAGCTCGTGCATCTTGAGCACCTTGAGGAAGCAATTTGCAACCTTCAATTTGCAGCTTTTTTTTGATATTCAATAATATTCTCTGCAACGGTAATTTTCATTGAAATGCAGCTGGAGAATCCATCTTAAGAACACCCGCACAGAACCCCAACAATGTATGTCTGTCCCAACAATGTGTATCCGCAGGTAAGTGATTTAAAAAAAAATCTATTCTGCAAATGAGCTCGTGATATTGAGAACGAAGAATAAAGCCACTTCAAAGTTTGAACTTACTTTTTTCCGCTATATTTCTATCCAATGTGTAAAAAGTATAACAAACAAACAAAAAACTACTGCAGCATCGAGAATTCTGAACAATATGAATTCAAGAGCGAATCCGTGCGACGACTTCTACGAGTTCGCTTGCGGTATGTTTGCCAGAACAGCCCCTATACCTGACGAGCATCCCATGGTCGATGCACGAATCAAGAATCGGTTACTTGTGGATTTGCGTTTACAACGGATAATAGAACGCATTGACGATTCAACCGCATCAACCCATTACAAGTACATCAAGATTCTCTACAATAATTGTATGAACTCAGGTGAGTTACGTAACATATTTTTTGTGCGTATTTGGTTCATTCTGAACTCTCTACGACGATCCAAAAAGCAGAAACTCGATTGAATTATAAACGTTCAAGAGCTGTGCCCGAAGCTTCAACAAAATTATCACATCATTGAGTTTAATTGGATGGATTGGTTGGATTGGTTGTTCCATATCAGAATGGACGCAAAATGGTTCGAGAATAGAATCTTGGCGAAGGCTTGTCAAAGCTGCTGGTGGCTGGCCATTGATCTCTAAGGACGCGTGGAACGTCACACAATTTCAACAACAGAACCTCTTGAAATTCATTTTTAACGTTGGGTATCAAGTAGATTCAACCAACGCTTCGAATCTCATTTTGGGTGTATGCATTGCACAATTTGGATTGAATTTGAAATGCTACTCATAATTCAAACTTCATATTACTACATTTTGTTTTTTTTTTTAGCTCTCGGTTCGAGATCCTCCAATTGATCCTAATTATTTGAGGGAAGATTTCACAACAAAAGTACTTACGGAATATTGGAATTATATGATCGATGTTGCTGTTTCTCTTGGAGCTCATAGAATGGAGGCGGCCTTCGATCAACTGGGAGTTTTAATCGTTGACATTAGTCTTTTCGTTGTAATTATCATTGTCCACATAATAAGCGACTAACTACTTTAGCCATTGTTGTCTAATGACCAAAAGGAGTAGCAGAATCCGCGGATCATATGGCTCTTGATGGGGCTGTGGGCTTCCGATCATCGGTCCTTTTCGTCCTGCCAATTATATATCACGTATTTGCAGAGAAGAAAATTTCGAAAAATTCTGGTATACTTTCTTACTCGAACAAAACGTTATGATGAAGAGAATTTTCAAAAATAAGTTGTCGCTAGATCGAAAAAGACCCACATCATCCGCGGATAAAGCAGCTTCTTTAATGTTTTGTTTTCTCTCGACTCTCAAAATAATCGATGATATTAGATAAAACTTGGGAAAACATTATTGGAGGAATTATTTACAGTGGGTATTTAGAGAACAAACCGTAGGCGAACGGTACCGTCGATCGACGAGAACGACTCTCGATGAGCTGCATGAAAAATATCCGAAACTGGGCTTCCAGAATTTTATCAAAAGAAAGGACAATCCGGTGATTCAAATGAATTTCGATATGGAAACGCTCGATCGTCTAAATCTATATTTATCCAAAACTGAAAGCAAAACTTTGGCCAATTGGGCAAAATGGCGAATAACAACAAAGTTTGTTAAAAGTTTAAACAAAGTGGCGGCTCAAAAAACTGAAGCATTCCACCAAATTTTACGAGGCAGAACAGAAAAGCAAGCCAGGTGGAAAAAATGTGTCTCGAAGGTTCGCTCAGTTTTTGACCTGAGCTTAGCTGCTTCGTATCAAAAGCAATACATGGATCACAACGCTTTGAATGATATTATCAAGATATTCGACAACGTGAAGCGAGAGTTTATCGATTTCGTTGAAAAGGTGCCATACCCATTCATGCATTTACAAATTATACGAACAGATATTTTCATGCTTTCTCGTTTGTTTGTTTGAAATTTTGCGTGAGTGATTTGCATTTCATAAATTCGGAACAAATCCATACCAGTCACAAATTTTATGTTATCCACACGGTTATTAATTATTAAAAATTCCGGCATGGAAGTGTTTTGCGGTCGAGTTAATTTTTTATAATGGATAAATATTTCCATGGCGTGTAGTGAGAAAAATTTAAAAAAAACTGTGATAACGGTAAAGAAATGAAAAACAAAAAAAATGATGAAACATAAAATCATGAAGTGGTTTGATGTTTCTGATTTAATTTCGATGTTGAATTGTGATAGACCTGTAATGGGTGCGAACGTTGGTTGACCAATACGCCAGCCGTCAAATCGATTCTCGGCTGGGCTTTTCAAATAATTTGTATTCAATTGTACTAGGCACAATGGTTGGGAAATATAACAAGGGAGCATGCCGTTCGGAAATTTGAAAAATTGGGTAGCAATTTGGTAGCATGTCGTGAATTGATATCAGACAAAGAGCTCGAATCCTACTACGACGGATTCGAGTTGGCGAATGGATCATTGAAGTCGAACAGAAAAAACATAACAAAATTCTTGACGCAAGTTAGGAGACGCAAGTTCCTCTACCCGAGAAAAATGACGGATAAAAATGACTGCGGAAAATTTTTGCTATTGCATGACGTGTATGAGCCGAGCCAGAACTATTTACGTGAGTTGACAAAGACGATTCTGATCTCCGATTCCTTGTGGTTCAGGGCTTAACATGGAAGAGGATTTTAGGAGTAAAATTGTGTCTACAGATTTTATTTTTGATCTGTACAACGGCGCTTTGTACAATATTGATGGACCGAAATATTCGACTTACGGAACTATCGGGTCGTTGATGGGTCAAAGAATCTCGAACGTGATTGATGAGCTCGGAAGGAACTTCAATGGCCAAGGTGTTTTCGAGGTATGGTGGAACTCGGAAAGCATTGAAAAATACCACGCGAAAACGCAGTGTTTTGTTGACCAGTATGAAAACTACTTTATCGACGATTACGGAATCTGGGTAAATATAGTATTGACTTTTCTACTTTACGAAAGGCTCACTCGTTAAGATGGTAATTCCCAATAAACTCCTAAGTCCTACTAAAGTGTACTAAGCTCTTTAAGGAGGGTGGCTACATATACCAAAATGATAAGAATTGATTGAAATTAATTGTGTGTATACGTTACCAAGAAACACATTTGTGTGTAAAATTTGAAGTCCATCGCTTGCATAGGTGTCCGGAAATTACTTGTTCGATTTGGACGCTTATACACGGTAGCTAATAGCAAATCAATACAATATATCATACGTTTCTTTATAACTTTGTAAAAATGAACCGAATTGAATGAAAATTGTTCGAGAAGATTCTACACGTGTTTGGAGGGAAATTATTCGAAGAGCGAAACGTTTCGTCTGTATAGTCATTTAGAAATTGAAAAACTGAAACGGCACTTTTTCATTATTTGAGCTGGCTCTATCCGTCTTGCCATAGAACGTGGCAACGTCGGAAAATTGGCTATATGGTGAATGGACGCGGCAATTTCAAACCCGTCCGTGAATACTATTGCACCAACGATTGTTTACGTTTCGAGTACCGCAAGTCTCGCGCATACTTGCGTAAACGTGTCAGGGGTGCCAATTGTGAAAAACTAAATTACGCGCTCGCCACATTTTAACATCGATAATCACATATTTTTGTGTTTACTTTCTAAATAATTATTGTGAACACACATATACAACTAGTTATTGATAAATTACGTGAAAACTTCTGCGTACTTCATCATTTAGTCGGCTCAAACGAGAGAAATTTTCAATTTTTCGCGGTTGACAACTATCACAGTAGCCCGTATTGAAGCATAGGCTTACCCCCTTTATCGCCTGCCCCGCACGGTGTGTGGCCACCCTCCTTAATGGCAACTGAGCTTTGGCAGATACTATAATGAAACAGTGGATGAAATATTAGAAATTCGAGCATTTTGACTTAGAGCCAAACTTTGTTAGACTGCGACGAAATGTAACGCCGCTGAAATTACATTGTCATTGTCATTAGTAGTTCAATCATACAATTTTTTTTATGCCATCCCGGATCGCATGGGACTTTTGCGTTATCCGATTCATTCATCATATATTGAGATTGGAAAAAAAAACGACAAGCATGGTACATGATTAAGTTTTCCACAGATAAACGGTCAGACAACGCAAAGAGAAAACGTGGCTGATAATGTCGGCGTGAAGGCAGCTTACCACGCTTTCGTCAAATGGGCGAATGAGAGTTTAACAGAAAAACAACTGCCGGGACTTGATTATTCATCGAGACAAATGTTTTGGGTTTCTATGGCTAGCGCTTATTGTTCCAAGTACCGACCAGAGTACATGGAAAGTCGGGTTATCGAAGACACGCGCTCCCCGAACAAATGGCGTGTCAACGGGCCTGTATCAAATATGCCGGAATTCGCTGCTGATTTCAAATGCCTTCCCGGTTCTAGAATGAACCCTGTAAATAAATGTTCCCTGTGGTAGCACTTCGCATTTTAGGAGAGTCTAATAAAATTGATGAGATGCGATTCATTGACGAGGAAATCTCATTATTTATGCCTCGATCTGTTCTGAACTTGTTCTGAACAACACGTATTAAAATTTACTCCAACCATACTACAGGTTTTGAAATTGTCGTTCTTGTACAGTGGTAGTAAACAGTGAAAGATTGTCATGGGAACTGCTCCTGAACCTTTGGTAAAGGTATAACGAACGAAAAGGAGCGATTAAACTCACGTAGATCAAAGGAAATGCACCAGAGATCGCGGCTAGCGCCATTATGATGTTGCCCTTTAGAACCAGGAACCGTACCGCGTAGTTCATCTCCCGAGCGAAGCTTTTCCAAAAACCTGCCAATTTCAAAATTTCTAGGTTAATTATGCGAATCTACGAATTGTGTAGTTCTCAGCAATTGAACTCACTTGAGTATTCGTTGATGCTCAATAATGCACTGGCCCAAGTCCAAGTCGCTAATAACTTGGTGAAGTCTTTTTGCCAATATTTCCAAACCTGCAGACGTGTACCACAAAATCATACTGACCATCGAATCAACTGCCACACAGAGGCCTGTTTGAAGGATCGCTATGACCTGGGAGAGATACAGAGCATATTTGATGGTTGGTGCGTCGGTGGGAAAAGGATACCAGACGTCAGCCGGCAGAGACGTATCCATAACCAACGGACCGCAGGAAAATGTGACTGCTGTCATGAAGAACATCAATCCCAAGGTCACGAGGAAATACAAGTAACGGTCTGAATATTTTTGGAACACGAGATCATCTTCCAAGTTGGCGTTCATCACGACGTTCGTCACTTCAGAGAGTAGCTTCTATAAAGATTAATTGATCGCGATGCCATCCACGACTTTGAGGATCAATCATCCGCTGCTTTATCAGCTTGGCAAAATTCAATTTTATCCACTTGAAGGGGCACAAATATTTCCAAGGGTTCGAAGCAACTACACTGCGACCTCTATTCTCCCATTTTGCACCGAGCATCGATCCAGGTCGAACGGACTCTTTAAGGCGAAGCGTGCGGAACCTCTCTTTTTGTAAGTGCGAGTAAGAACTGTGCACGTTACTATCGAAAACAGAGGTCTCAGTGTAGTCAGAAATAAAAATAGACGATGGTGGATCTTAAATGGGAAAATGCATGTTAAAGACACAAATTAAAAAATCTCATCGTGAAACGGGCTTACCTGTAAACGAACCCGTTGAAATTTACAAATAATGAGGTTGATAGAGACTTCGGTAAGGGCTGTCAATTCGGACAGCGCTTTCATAAACACAGTGAGCTCGTGACGATAATGATAAACCCCTAGGGTCAGAGGAATAATGAGCAAAATAGCATTGATTAAGCATATCCACCAGAGAAATTCACTGCATATTTTCTGGTTTCTCGATGACTTGGGATCGGATGGCCAGGTTGATGTGAGCTTTCCGCAAAACCGTATCATCGTCACCACATTTTTAACCGATGTAACGCGTTTCGGCATTTTTCTGTGACGATTCGACGATGCGATTTACATTGTACATTGATGATTTGCACACAAGAAGAAGCTCCCGACTGGTCTTATTGACTGGAACTGTACAGAATAGAAATGACGGACGACGAACGCTGAAGAGTTGGAAGCGTTGAAAGGTGTAGAGGTCTTCGATATTTTCCAAGATGTATCGACAAGCTATAATTATAGACTGTAAGGAAACCGACGCCTGCTCGAGTTTTCATAGTCTCTTCTATTCCCGACAAAGGGAATCTTTGATTGGAAAAAACAATTGAATAGGGAAAATTCCCTGGCTGGCTCGTACGCAGCCAGTTCCGTTAAATCAACTTTGTACTCTACAATTTACATTAAATTCTTTAAGGGACCGCAGTCATTTCCGTATCATGAAACAAATGACACCAGTAGAATTCAATGACCTATTGCAGTTTGATCTGGTCAACCACGATGCACCGCTGGAGTGAAATTGTCATTCCTCATCATTGTAGATTATTCGCATTGCGGAGAAGTACGAGACCGTAAAAGAGGGACGACAGAAAAATTGTGTATTTTTCCCTAAAATTTAGCCTTAAAAGGAAATACTATAGCAATTCTTGGTTTCTATTTCATTCATTCATTTTTGAGATTCACATATACGTGTTGAGAATAGAGACAAAGCTGGACGAAATCCACCAGCTGTGGCTGTCACGAGTGTTTGGCACATGTGAATCAAACGGACGTTCATTTTCTGCATAGATTTTCATTTTCTCAGCCAAGCAACGCAAGTTCAGACGGCTTGACTTCCGAAATAGATTCCAATCAGTTCAATAATATCCGTGTAACACAGTCATTCCAAGTAGCGATGCCACTGATGATACCGCATCGATGAATTGTCCGCAATTAACCCCATAAAAATCTTCCCACTTTGACGAGCTTATGAGCTGATCGAGCATAAATGTAAAGCTCCACACTGGCTTTGAAAACCATGTTGCTGACAGGAAGTTTCACAGAAAAAGCTGATGCTGCCAAAAATGAAGTAAGTTCTTTTTTTCCAAGCTGTGTGTATCGATAAAGAAAAAACTATCGATTAGTCTTGTTTTTCTGATCAGTCGTTTTGTAATACACTATACCTCTTTCACGGTTATACCATTTAACATAAATTTTCCCTAATGTTTGGCCCGATAAGTATTGGCTCACCTTTATTTTCAAAATGTTATTATGTCATGATATTGTTGTATAGATGTGCATAACATACATATTGTAACGAACTGCTGTTTATTCATCATATCATAGCTTACATCATAATTTTTTGACACGATCGAAATGAATTTCTCTCGCGGCCTTTTTTTTGTTCATTATCTTACAATTGAACAAATGAAACAAGTCAAAATAACGATTACGGTTTTCTTGAAATTCATTCATTCTCCGATAACTGCCCTCAATGTAACAAAATAGGACATCGTCGCTGAGACAAACTGGAAGAAATAAATCGTTTATCAATTAGACAGTATCGAGAAGCTTATTCGTTGTGGAATGAATTTTCGAATGGAAACTCACCGAAGCGTAAAACTCGAGGGTCAGAGCAGGAAGGATTCCAGTGACCGTAATGACCAACGGCTTTTGGCTGCGTTTCATTACAAATAAAATGCCCTTGCGTATTTTGACGGAGCTGTCAACCCAATTCATGCTGTACGTGATGTCAACCAATTTGCTGCTCTGATAGAAAAATCGTTCGAGACTCGAATAAAATCCGGATCAGACACTGCTAGTTTTAGGAAATATATACGGATTCTCACCATCTCTGCCAAGTCGTCAGCTGGCCAAGCCGTTAAATAAAGCCTCAGAAGACCACAGATCACGAAGAGAATGAATTGAGACACTACTAAAATCGGTTGATGCTAACCAGCAAAGAGCAACATATTGTAATCAGTCAATGGCCATTTGTGGAGTAATTCCCATGACAATTCCAACAGATATGGATATTTATTAATTAATCGATAGGAAAATATCGTCCGACACTTAGTATTGATATGTGTTGAAAAAACACCGAAGAGTCGCTGTAAAAATCTAGTGGGCCATCCACGGACGCAGACAACAGTGAGCACAAAAATTTGCTCATTTTCATATCGGTAATCCTCGGGACCACAAACCGTTAGAGATCGCTATGAGAATTCTACCTCAGTCTTTCCTCAGGGTCCAATAAAAAAAGACAGCGGTGTCAAACTCACGTAGATCAAAGGGAATGCACCAGAGATCGCAGCTACTGCCATAGTGACGTTGCCTTTTAGGATCAGAAAACGTACCGCATAGTTTGTCTCCCGGGCGAAACTTTTTCCAAAACCAGCCAATTCGAAAATTTCTGGATGAATTATGCGGGTCTACGAAGTCGTAGTCGTCCAGCGATTGAACTTACTTGATTATTCTTTGATGCTCGATGATGCACTTACCCAAGTCAACTTCGTCGATAACTTCATCGAATGTTCTCGCCAAAATTTCCAAACTAGCAGATGTATACCACAAGATCATACCGACCATGATGTCAACGGTCACACACAAGCCTGTTTGAAGGATCGCTAAGACCTGTGACAGGTACAGGGCGTATCTGACGATTGGTGGATCAATAGGGAAAGGATACCAGGCATCAGCCGGTAGAGTTGTGTTCATGACCAACGGACCGCAAGAAAATGTGACTGCTGTCATGAAGAACATGGATCCCAAGGTCACCAGGAACGATAAGTAACGATCCACGTACTTTTGATACACCAGTCCACCTTCCGGATTGGCGTTCATCACGGCGTCCGTTACTTCGGTGAGTAGCTTCTGTAAAGGTTCATCAATCGCGACGTCATACATGACCCGGAGGATCAATCTGCTGCTCTGCTAGCTTTGGTAAGTTTTTATTCATCCACTCGATTAGGCACGAACACTTGGATATCGGGAGGTATATGCGAATAGTGCGTGAAACTTGTCTTTCCGCTTTTTTCGAAGAGTGATACAGAGCTGCATGTCTGTTATTAGGACAAACAAACGTGGGAAAACTGTGTGGGTGCAGTGATGGAACGTGAATAGAGACATACATTTCCGCTCACAAGTACGGATTCACTCTGCGAAATTCCCAGCGTCGGTAAAAAGTTGATGCCTCCGTGGAAAATGATAGTAATCGAATTAAATCAACACCGTTGTGAACGGGACAGTTCAAGCTTCACTTT
Source organism: Campopleginae sp. 14b (assembly GCA_030522525.1). Taxonomy (NCBI): domain Eukaryota; kingdom Metazoa; phylum Arthropoda; class Insecta; order Hymenoptera; family Ichneumonidae; species Campopleginae sp. 14b. The sequence goes on from JAPYYS010001554.1 coordinate 9,894, forward strand.
GGTAACTTGAATGATTTATCATGAGTTTTCCTTTAGCCGGGACGCTCTTTCGAACATCTGTTCAAGACGCGAAGGGCGTCGAGAAACTGCCCTAGGACAGTCTCGAGGATTTTCTTGCCTCTGAAAATGCATTGTCCGTATAGGAGAAATATTTTTTCACATGTTTGGTAATGATAGTTTTGAAGTGGATATCGAACGCTCTATTTCCCATTTGCAAAAATACCGTACGATTTTTCATCGCAAAAATATTCCATTTTTTGTCAAAAATTAAGAGTTTCAGTAAATGTGCCATATACTGAGAAGAGTGGGAATAAAAATTTGCACAAGGTCATGATAGACCCAATGTAATTACTTTGGAATTTTTTTCCGATTTTTTTTTCTGCTTTCCGATGGATATAAGTGTTTATAAGTGCCATACGTTGATATAAGTGCTGTAATATTACGTACCCATTAGGTCATCGGAGTTGGAGAAGACGCAACACGGTTTTGACACCGCTTTCGGGCCACGACAATTAAGTCCTTTATCCCGAGAGGAAAGTTGCGTCATCGATATGGGGCGATGTGAGGCAGGATTGTCAATGGCTTTCTCGAGACTTAGCACGGGAGTAGAAATTAGGGTCCCGTGTACTCGCGATTACTCATGTCGATAATTTATTATATTGAATAGATAATCGTGCTACAATTGTAATTTGTTTCGTTAACAGTTTCGATACAGATTTAGTGATGAAGAACACCGGAAGTTCGCTGTTCATTGATGTCGCGGTTGAATTATTCTTTAGAAATTAAAGTTTGGTGGATTCTCTTGCAAACAGAGTTTCCGACCGATCTCTGACCTTTTTGAAGACTGCTGAGATGGTGGGGACCGATTGGTCGTTGATTCTCGAAGATGGCTCGCTATTACAGATTTATTGGAGATGATTGACTTCCTCGGTTGGCTGTTGCAGCTTACTTGACGCGGTGATGAATTCGATGAGTAGGAATTGGTCTCGATGGTCTTCGTGAATTTTCTAAATCGCTCTGGGACGGAGTCTTGATTCGCGAATATGACTCGATGACCGTGTGCTGAGTCTGGAGCAGAGTCTTCGACTGATCTTGGTGGTGATGACGAACTCTCTGGCAATAATGACGAACTGCTTCGGGTATATGACGAACTGCGTTCCAGGGTCCCGATCTGTGGTTTTTATAGGGTAACTACCCCTGGATGCTGACCGGATTTCTCACTTCTCTTCTGTCGGCAAAGTCGAGTAACAGAAACTCTCCTCCGGTTTTAGCTTTCTGGTGGAAGGGAAAAAGGTCCGCGAGTTTCTGGCGGAGTCATATAAGTCGTCCCAAAATGTTTCGCGCTTTCCGTGTTCTTCTCTCGGTTGATTGGGTAGTCATCTAAGAGATGAGTCATACAATTTTTTGATTTCAGAGGAACAAGAGTCAGAGAGCATCGGCGACGGCCAGATTCACGAGCTACCCTTCTGTTAATTCTTGCTTGTGCGGCCACCTGACGGTTGTAATTCTTTCTGGATTGGACCGTCAACGAGTTTTTCGATGCGTCGCACTTCACGGACAGTGCATTCCTTTGGTCCTGCAGTTCTGTATCCGCGCGGGTCCTATGTTTGTTCTGAATAAGGGAGCCGCGATTCTTCGGGACTTCTTAGGGGAAGCAGAATATTTTGGTGATGCCGTTTGGATGCGAGGAAATTTTGATGCGGCCGTTCAAACCCATGCGAGATGCACAGTGTCCACTCTACCATTCCTCCCACCCCATGCGAGATGTACAGCGCTCATCCTAGTATGTCCTACTAGGGTGATGCAAAAAAAAATCGAACTTCTTATTTTTCAGACTAGTCTGACAGCTGTTAGGTCATATCATAGAATGCATTTTCCCAAAATTTGAGCGAAATCAAAAAATGTTTAGAGGTCGCTCAAGTGACATTTTTTTTTTTTTCAATAATTGACCGAGTATTGCAATATAAAAATTTCGATTCATCCATGTCACCATGAAAAATGACAGTCATCGTCCAAGCAGTGATTCTCCCAACATTTGGGACTTTAAAATAAAATCTTGAGCCCCCCCCCCCCCCAAGCGATTTTTGGTATTAATTTATCAGTCGTTGGGTAAAAAAATAACGTGTTGAAAGAAGTTCTTGACTTTTATTAATAAACTATGAGCCTGGTGAACGTTTGTTTCACAATTCCGAGTTACTCATTGGAAATGAGTAACAAATTTTTATTTATTCTAATTTATCAATTTGAATTTGTGGTTGAGACATAAGTTCTATTTTTCGGAGTGGGGTATTTTTGCCGATTCTCGTTGACAACTTGCAGCAGGTACTGTTGTTGATCTTCATTTTTCGTGATGAAACCGTTGAACTATTTAATTAGAGATACACCTCGCTCGGCGATGTCATTGACTACTTGAAAACTTTTGAATGTTTTCAAACATTCTTTGTAGTCATCATTTGTCTCTCACAACTTCGGATCTAAGCCCAAAAAGCTATGGGAAAGATCAAATTGTTGAAATATTGACAACGATTTCGTTGTGATGAAATCACTCAAATCTTTCGCGCTCACTTTTTCTAAACAATTAACTGAATGGCGATTCGTTTGGCACGAGCACCCACGCTTTTTATTTTATTTTTATCCTTGTAGCCATTTTCGATTTTGTTTCGAAGGAAACAGCCTCGTCAAAAAAAACCCAACGAAGCAAGCTCTTCCGACAAGTACCACAAATGTCCGGAAAATTTATGGGCAGTCGCGGTGGAAATTTTCGCATCGAGAATTCGATTTTTTGATTCGCTTAACGTATTCTTCAGAAGAGCCTGCATACTTGATAAATCTTGGGACGGCGCTTGGACCGCGAGTGGAGCAACGAACTAGGCCTTCAGGTAAAACGTTACCAAGAAAATACAAATTTTTGGGAGTCCATTAATTTCTTCAGCTCGCAGACGAAATTGTGTTTGATAAATGAACATATTCAAACAGAAAATAGCTTTCGACATCCATCTGGCATGGTGATCTGCTCCTGGGGTTTTGAACTTAATGCCATTGGGTGGAACACCGTCGAAAAAAATGTAACTCAATTCCAAGAATTCTTTGCAGTCATCTCTGGCATGAAATACCTGATTGGATCAACGAAAGGATTTTATTAGAATTATAAATATTACGCGTATAATCTTGAAAGATGAATTTGATCGACTCGTCATATCTGTAATCGCTGCGATATAAAATTCATAATATTGTCTGTGTCCTTGTTTCTTTTCGCCACTAATTTGTCGTGGAGCCCTGTTTGAAACCTTGTCGTATCGATATTCTTCCAACTTTCCTTAAATCGTTTGAAAATAGGAATACTTGAACCACTTGTTACGGGCCAATAAACTTCAACAACGCTTCGTAAAACCAATTCGTACATGTGGTGACGACATGCCAAGTGGGGTAATTCTTTGTCTAATTTTTTTTCGAGCAGTGCACAAGTCCCATTCGAATGAGCTTTTTTAAACAATCAATGATTTTCCATCGAAAAATCAGTTTATCGAAATAGTTATTGTTCCAAAACTTTTTAGTACTTAAAACCCTTTGCAAGGAACGATCAACACAAAGCAACGATGGAATGATTTTGAAAAATTCAACGAAGTGCTCAAAAATATCGTATTACTCGTTCTGGTCTTATTGATTTTCTTGTTTCTAAAGAGATCTTCAAAAAATGATCCTTTCTTGAAAAAGTCATGTGGTCGAACTCAAAACTGTCAGATTTCGATATAAATATATCGGAAGAATGAAGCCGCTATTCGTTGCCATGGATATGTTGATTTTTTCATGGCTATGGATTGGCTCATTCGTTGCTATAGAATTATTTATCCGTGGTCAGGCACATAGCAAAATCGTTTTTGGCAATCAATCTGTCAGATCACGTGTAATACACAGAATTATACGATAGTGATGGTTGAATAAAAGGAGCAATCGAAACAGCAAGCGGATGCGTAGCGCCCGCGTTGTTGCTAGTATTACAAAAAAATGTCCAAGTTCATTTCAGGCAATCTCAAAATAATAAAAAACAACACTTATTTTGTTCGAATTAGGATGACTGAAAATCAATATTTATGGAACTTTGGATACAACTAAATTTTTTTTCAGAATTCGGTTCATTGAGAAGGTTTCAAAATCCTGACCTTAACGTTTTTTTTGTGAAAAACATAGTATATTCGTTATTTTTCGACAAGGATTAATTAAGGGAGCCAAAGAAAGATTATTTAACTACCTGTGTTGATACTTGCTGTATCGAAGCATAGACCTTGAATACGATTAGACACACCCAATTCGTTCGATGTTTCCATTGTAATTACTGCTTGATTCTGTCCATTTGTTTTTTCAAGCATTGGCACGCCAAGTAATTGGAAAGTGTTTAGGCCTGAAAGGACGATCGGCAACGTCACAACATTTCCGGAATTGGCATTGTCAATGCTTGGAAGCAACTTTCCATCCCAGTGCAAGACAACACAGTTTGCAATTTTTACGTTTGCTTTCACTTCCAATGCCACTACTTCGCGGAACTGTCTTCGCTTGCGCCGAATCTTACTATAGCTGAGATTTATGTCATCGAGGTGGTATCCACAGCTTTCTGCAACTGCTGCAAGGATATGTAACGCTTTCCTGTCAGACGTTTCGGTCCTGTCAAGAGAAGTAGCTACATCCGGTGTAGCCATTTCTATTTTTCGACGCTTCGCGATAGAATTAGAACTTTCGTTATCGAATCTCGAAATCGTTCTTTCTAAATCCTCGCATTCCGAGATTTCCGAAAGAGTTTGACTCAAATCTGTTAACATATAATTTATGTTACAGCTGAATATTTTCTCGAATATCCTCGTCAACCAGAGAACTATATAATTTAAAATATTTTCGTTACCAATGTCGTCGTTGACTTCCATTGATTCATCGTCTGCGCCTCCATGTCGATCTCCTCATACCCATGAAACCGTGTTACGACGATTTGTACGTTGGTCTAACAAGAAGTCTTTTCGTCGTTGCTTCAAGCAATCGTAAAGCTTCTTGTTGGAAATATCGAACAATTCATTCAACGATTTTAAAAAAAGTTGTTCATTTATCATTTGTATTGGATTTTCACGCGATAAATTTTTTTTCACTGCCAGCCAGCTTGATAAAGTTTTTCGACTTTACGAACACCAGAGAGAGACTGAATACTTGGAATTCCGGTCTCATCCCAAATTTTTTTAAATTTCATCTATCACATCTCGAGCACTTTGACGGATAGTACGTCCAAGCGAACGATGTTTGCAAAAAAATAAACACAAAATTTCTTGATTTTTAGGCAATTTATGTTCGGCGAATTTTTTAATCGGAGAATTGAATAAGATAATCACGGGAATTTTGGGCGGCCCCGTAACTTTTGTGTGTGTAAAATACGTGGGTCAGCTCAGTAACTAAGCTGCTAACTGAATGGTAAGGAAAAAACTCATCGACCAGTCATCGAAGCAGTGTCGCTTGTTTAGGGCTACACGCGCGCCTGTTTACTCCGAAAACTGTATTACATTGTTGCACGGACCGCAATGTCAACAGCAGCGCTGTGACCGTCAAGCCATACCTACTCCAATACGTCGAGAAAAAATTTTGTATGTAAGAACGAAATTTTTGGAGCATCCTTTCAACGAACATCGACGAAAATATCGCACTCGAGGAGAAGAAAATATCCCTAAGAAAAAAGATTATGTTCCACCCAAAAATTCAAATTGATGGTTCCAAAATTTTTATATTTTATGAATATTACGATGGATATTTCGGAATTGTGAAACAAACGTCCACCAGGCTCATAATTTATTAATGAAAATCAAAAACTTTGTTGAATGCGTTATATTTCTACCCAATGACTAATAAAAGAATACCAAAAGTCGCTTGAGGGACTCCAAATTTTTTTTTCGAAGTCCCAAATTTTGGAAGAATCCTTGCTTGGACGAGGACTAACATTTTTATTGGGATACGGACGAATCGACATTTTTAGATTGCAATACTCTTTCTTGTATATGCCCTAACAGCTGTCGGACGTAATCTGAAAAATAAAAAGTTCGATTTTTTTTGCATCACCCTAATGTCCCACACACCATCCAAAATACACAGCACCTACCTCATAATTACCCAGACACTATTCGAACTAACCAGCGCACTATTTCCCATACGACCGAGATGTACAGGGCCCACTCTACTATGTCCCACAAACCATACAAGATGCATAGCGACCACCCTACCATGTCCCACATACTATTCAAGATACACAGCGCCTACCCTACTATTTCTCACATACCACACTTTAATATTCGAATTCGTATTTGAATTTGAATGATTTAAATTTGCGTATCTCGAGTCGCGGTAGCGATTCGTAGTAGACATATACAAAGTAGCCATAGACAAAATGACCCATCCTACAATATTGTAAAGATTAAATTTCTCAGAAAATACTAAGATGCACTGAAAAACCGTGGGCACCCTTTCCGTATCGTCGGACGGAAGGTCTGAACCAAAATTGAGCCAAATCCCCGAGGCCATACTTTCATTTTATTTGGCGTGTTTGCTGCAGTATGTGAGTAAAATAGTAGCGAGGACGAGTGAGTACGCAGTCTCGAGATGAAGAGAGAGAGAGAGAAGAGAGAGAAGAGAGAGAGAGAGAGAGAGAGAGAGAGAGAGAGAGAGAGAGAGAGAGAGAGAGAGGTTTATCATGCCCTGGAACAGGTTCCGTGAGCAAAGTAGAACAGAATACAAGCAGAAAATCAAAGTTAAAGGCTTTAAACTAAGAGAAAGAGTAAACATGTGACAAATTCAGATCAGTAAGGAAGCAACGAAAAAACAGAACTTAAGATAGTGATACAGAGAACTACGTCGATTCCAGAGACAATTTCAAGGCACGCAATGAAAAAGAATCAGGCTAGACGCTGGTCGAAAATTCAATTTTGTTGATGTACGCGCCACTGCCCAAGATCAAAACTTTAGATTTGGACAGGTTCAGCATGAGTCCATGATTCGAGGCATATTGTGAGATGTAGTTGACGTCAAAAGTCAGTTCGGATAGAGCCCTTGGCAATTCATTTGGATAGCAGGCTAGATAAATTTGTGTAACATCTGCATAAGTGAGGTACTGGGTAAAGCGAAGACCAGAGCCAATGTCGCGGATGAAGAGAGAAAAAAGCAAGAGCCCCAGGACAGAACCCTGAGGGACACCCATGTTAGTGGGTTGCCAAGGGGAGATACTACCCGTATCATTTAGAACAGCTTGGGTTCGATTCGAGAGGTAAGAAAAGAACCAGGCAAGCGCTCCATCCGAAAAGCCCAACGATCGGAGTTTGTTAAGAAGAAGGTCATGAGGAACAGTATCAAAAGCCTTGCTGAAATCAAACAGAATCAGGACCGTCAGCTTACGGTCATTAACCGCCTGCTGATGTCCTGGTTAAGCTTGAGCAACGCGGACTGTGTGCTGCATCCACGCCTGAAACCCGACTGGCGAGGATCGGCGAGAGGATTGGAGGTTAAGAAAACGGTGACTTGTTGAAGAGAGAGAGAGAGAGAGAGAGAGAGAGAGAGAGAGAGAGGGAGAGAGAGAGAGAGAGAGAGAGAGAGAGAGAGAGGGAGAGAGAGAGAGAGAGAGAGAGAGAGAGAGAGAGAGAGAGAGAGAGAGAGAGAG
>JAPYYS010001555.1:0-18117 GCA_030522525.1 Campopleginae sp. 14b
GGGTGGAGGGGGTGTGGTGGGGGGAGGGAGGGGGAGGGGGGCGGGGGGTGGGGGGGGGGGGGGGGGGGGGGGGGGGGGGGGGGGGGGGGGGGAGAAATTGGTGGGCAGTAAGCCGTAAATCAGGGAGAGAATTTCCAGCCCCACAGTGCGAGGTGGTTTGCGTTCTAGATTTCTGCAGAGTTTCTCCCTCTTTTCTATATCCACGCAGGCCCTCGATCCGGGCAGCCCTTAACGAGCTCATAAAGATTTTTTTCTTCATTTCGTTGGGTTTTTAAAAAAGTTTCAATTTCTTTTGTTTTTCGTTCTCTTTTCGGTTGACTCGGTGTGCGGAGAGTGCCAAGGAGCACAGAAAGGAGTAAAGTTCAAGGCAGTCCATTAGCTTGCTCTGGGGCTACGAGTGGTTCGCCCGGAAGCATGTAATACATGCCTGTGTGCACATATTTCAAAGTGTGTATGTGGACGAGGTGGATTTATGTTGCGGGGATATGTAGAGGCAGGCATTCGTATTTCTATGGGAGCTTCGGAGAGACCTGGGCCATTCTTTCGTCCGGTTAATTAATAAGACCGGAAGTGACGTCACGGCAATGTGAAAAGTACAAAAAAGAGGTAGAGAATAATGATTTTGTGTATAAGTTCATAGACGCGCATGCATTAATGTTCACAATGACCGTCAAAGAGTTGACGCGGCGGTCGCTTCAGTGGCCCTGACCCAACACCCCCCCGCCAAACGCAGCCCCACTTTCTCTCTTTATATTTTCCGACCACACTTTCTCGCTCCCTGGCGTGCCATCGTCCCCGCACATTTTCGCTCTTCCCCTTCCTTCCACCTACGCTCGCTTCCTGATTAGTATTTATTACGGAAAACCATGTGAGCCACCGTTACTACTCGCTGCTTATGTACACGACCCGGATTCGTGTCTTGTCTCGACGAAACTACGCATTAATGCATCTGCGAGCAAATTTTCAACGAAACAGTTCGTTTTTATGAGAATTTGTGGGGAACCATGACGTAACGCGATTTTTGAACATTTTTATTTTGCCCATTAATTACTCAAGACTTGATTTATTTGTTTATTTATTTATTCATTTTTTTATTTATTTATTCATTCGTATATTTATTCATTTATTTGTTTATTCGTTTATTTACTTATTTATTTATTTTCATTTTTATTATTATTTTTTTTTTTTTTCTTTTGGTAATCACGCTGGTTGCCTGATGCTCCATCGTAGGCGTCGCGGCATGGCCGGAAGTGTTAATATTTGCGGAGCTTCGTTTTCGAGCTCGAAATAAATAATGACTGAAAAAAACAATAACCGAGGAACGGAAATCCGTTTTCGCGTCTCACGATTCGGAATGCATCGAATTTTTAGGGCATCCGTTTATATGCCCGATTTTGTTTTTTTCATTCGCACTAGCCACGCGGTTTTTATACTTTTTTTTTTTACGTATATCGCCCTCGTATGTTGGGACAAAGAAAAATATTCCATGCATCGGTGATCGCCGCTGAAACCAACGGACGGTAACGATTGCGAAGCCAAATACACAGGTGGAAATGGGTACAGATATATGAAGCGTGCATCCTCGTTCCTATGGGGTTTTTTGTTGTTGTTATTCCGAGACAAACACACGAAGTTTTTTTCTGAGTGTCCTCTTGTCCTGCGGCTTCAAAATTGCCGATTAATTTGAATTTCTGTGGTCCGGAGATCGTGACGAAGTTGAGGGGTGTTTCTCAGATTTGAAGACATAATTTTGAGGGTCTGTGGGACCCGGAAGTGCCAGGAATTGGAATAATTTCATGGAATGCAATCAGAAAGATTTTTTTTTTTTTTTTTTTGTTGAGAAACAGATTCGAAGAAATAATGACAGGGGTCTGTGGGACCCGGAAGTACCAGATATCCGGTAAAAATTCATGGAAATTAATCAGAATTTTTGTTTTTTTTTTTTTTTAATTTTTAAATCAAAATCGAGGATGAGGAAGGAGCTCGAGGGCCAAAGTTCAAAGTGCAAGACAAAGGAACTTTTCAGACGTCATACAAGCTCCTTGCACGATTGAGCTCACGGGCTTTGCTCCGTTCGCCCACAATTCGGTTCTTTTCTCGTCGTCAGCGTCATCGTTGTTCTAAATCGATTTTCTTGCTCTACTTTGTGCGCTCGTTTTATGGTGTCTATGGACCTGAGAAACCAGCGATGAATCCTTTGAAGAAAAGCACGAGGAGATATTCAGGAACTGCCGCAAAAAGACTCGAGCTTTTTTTTTTCTTTGCCTTTGTCCAGCAGCACTTTGGAAAATTCTAACAATTATTGTCTTTGCATCTTTGCCACGAACTTTCCCACGAGTCGCTATTTCGGAACGGCTTTTCAGAAAAAATGGGGAAAAAAATTAAAAGTTTGATGAGAAATTTAAAGAAAAAAACTTCAAAATTATTTTATGTAAAGGAAAAACAATTTTTCAATTATTTTTCGTAAAGAAATAATTAATTGAAATTTTTCAGTCATTTTTCGGAGATTTTGTTTACTAAAAATGTAATAAACCTGAATTCGTATTTATATCGATTTTTCCTGAATTGGACATTCAGTTTTTTATGGCTCGACAGTTTTTCGAAAAAAAATACACAAAAAATAAAAAATTTCGTGGAAAATTTAAATAAACAAAAACTTAAAAATTATTTTTCGTAAAAAAATAATGATTAAATGATTAAAAAATGTAAAGAACCTAAATTTTCATTGAATTTCCATGAAAATAACATTCTTCAAATATTCACAGTCATCGAAATGTCAAAAATCTTGGAATTATTTGAAAAATAGTCGAGTTGACCGTATCCAAAGGGATATAAAAGATTTTCTGAAAAATGGGGTTTCCATTGTAAAATATTGTCGATAAAAAAAAGGCGAAAGGAAAGAGCTACAAGGTCGGAAGTTGCAGTATCTTTTTTATTTTTTTAATACTGTGGTCAGTCGTTTCGCATTCCCGACATTTCTCGCTCTCCGCGCCCTGTCCTCGATCCGGTGTTACGTTTTTTTGGATCGTGCGCCCCCATCAAGTATTATCCGTGGTTCGACGTAGTAAGTACACACAATTTTTTTGCCCACGTTTTCTACGGAGTAAGCCACTGCTCGAGGTCCCAGGCGAGTGGCTAAGCCAACGACGAAATCAAGAAAGATAGTGAAACGTAAAGAGTGAAAAAAAAACTAAAGAGAAAAAGAAAAACTGTGGGGAGTACGGAGCTCCGTTGAGGAGATCGCGGAGCTGCTTGTTTTAGAGAACGAGAGTGCGTGGAACGAAGAAGAAGAAGAAGAATAAAAGGTTGATGTACGAAGTTTCAAACAATTACTCGTCGGTGAAGGAGCCAAGTTAATCGAGTCTTTGTTCCTCCAAAGGGGGAAAATATATATGTATAAAAAATGAAGACATCGAGGCGCACATGGACACACAACTACAGAGCCAGAGAGCGAGTGATGTATTTTTTTTCAAGCTTGTGAGTTTTCCCGGAGCAATGCTTGCAATTGTCGATGTAGGTACCGGAGATTTACCGAAACCCTTTCTGAGCGAGGCCCGGAGAAATAAGAAAAATGAGAAATAAAGGAAGAATGTTGGATAAAGAGGAAGAGACGACTAGAGAGGACGAATGGAGTGAGACCGAAATAAAGAAAAAAGAAAGAAGGAGCAAGAAAAATGGTACGAAACAAAGAGAAAAAAGTGTGGATGATTAAGACAAAGAAAAACTGTGTACAGTGGTCTCGAACAATTGGTAGAACGTCCAAGTGAATCCGACGTTTTAGTTTTCACGAAAAATAAAACGTAAAAGCTTTCTCGTTCGTCTTATTATTGAGGAGCGACGTGTCGATACAGAGCTCGAAGAGAGGAGAGAAAAAAGCTTGAAGACGACTGGAGGAAAATAGAGAAAGAGTTGGAAGTCGTTTGGGAATCTTGAGATTTTGAGGGGTAATGAGGGTCAGCTAAGGTGAATTTTACTTTTTTCTCATTCTCAACCCATTTTCGTTAAAAAACTTTTTTTTCTCTAGTAACGGGCTGGAAAATGGGCAAGTCCGGGGTCGAGTGTCCACTGGATGCTGCGAAGATGTGCCCAAAAATTGTTTGGCGACCGCGAATCAAGTAAAAAAAAAATTATTCAGTCAAAAAAACGAGAAAAAATACCCCCGACCCGCATTACCCCAAAAAACAATAAAATTCTGTTCCTCTCGCTGGGATGCGAGCATCTTGTCTCTGTTCCATAGTAATTGAGATTCTCGGGGCTTAATTAATCTTAGGACAGCCAGAGAATGCCCCTCGAGTGCCTTACAGTTAAATAGGGAGTGTAAAAGTAGAAGGCCAAAGAAAAAAGAGAAACAAGGCAAGAAAATTGACGCGAAGAAAGTTCTAAGTAGATGTAGCTCGCGATCGCACATCCTCCGCGCACATTCTAGCTGACAAGTTCGTGTAAGAGAGGTCCTGGACGAAGCAAGATATAATGAGAGAAGAAAAAGTGGTTTTACTGTATATAGCTCGCACTGCTGGAGCCAGCCTCCGTGACGTGATTTTGTCGAGGAGGCTCGCGGCTGTTGCGACCGGCAGGATAGCCTCTCGGTGCACGATTCAATTAAGCACGATGGCTATTTAATCCACTAACCATCAGGTGCACCCTTCCTAGGCGCATAACCCTGTATCCACGGAATTATCTATTCTCTTCACCTCTCTCTCTCCTTCGTACTTTTTTCTCGTCCTTGTCCTCCGAGAAAACGATCGTGTGCTCACGATCTTGATAAAAGATCCCGTATCTAGAAAATTTACTCATGGATAATTAAGACGAGGCCAACGATCATTAATTACACAAATTTTCTCCTTTAATCACGCGTCACTCATGTTTTCATTTTGCCAAAAAAAAAATCCCCTTCCTCGCCGATTCTCAGACATCAGAATCGCATCGAATGCGCTATTTTTTCCTCGATTTTCCGAGCCTGCTTTGTATTTAATAAAAATATTTCAACTAGAAATTTCTTACTCGATTTTACTCATTCTGACGCTATTAAAATTGAGCTCACCTTCATGAAGGCTCACGAAAATTTGTATTATTTGTCTTCTGTTTTATTTTCAATAATCGAGAGCATCAAAAAATTCTGAACACGAAAATTCGCGGAGTTTTCTTGACCGGGAGCAACGAACGGATCGTTGATATAAAAAAAAAATTTCTTTTTTTTTGGAGCAATGAATGATTTTTTTCTGAACTCTCGCGAGATGAATTCGTCGTGTTTTATTTTTTGTATCCTTGCTCACTCCCCTTGGCATTCCTCGATGGGTTTCCGGGTTTTTTGGCACGACACTACCGATAATTGATTGCGGGCGAAGGGGATCGCGAGTGACCACAGATCTGTCAAGTGGACACTTCGAGACTGGGAGATAATTAAGATGGAATCCAGTGGGCAGTGATCACTTTTATCTTCGACAATCAATTCCAGTTGGCACGTCGAACTTTCGTTGTTTTTCGTGTTGAAATTGTTTCTCTCTCTCTCTCTCTCTCTCTCTCTCTCTCTCTCTCTCTCTCTCTCTCTCGCTCTCTCTCTCTCTCTCCATTTGCGGAGTGATTCGGGGTCTGAGGAAATGAGCAATCAATTTTGACGAGGGATAGATCGAGCCCTAATCATGTGGTTCGATCTGATCTCGGACGTCGCGGCACTGTCTGGATCCTTGTCAATAAAAAATGGTGCGATCCCAAAAAATCGGGCACTCAGATCGCTGGGCTCGTTTTTTCAAGGCGAGAATCGGCATTGCTTGATCTTTTTATCTCATCGATAGACTCTCCGTTATTTCGATCGATAAAAACGACGAAATTTTGATCGAATTTTCGGAATGAATAAATCCAAATTTTTCACTCACTCGAAAAACCGTAATCGGTTAAGAAACTTACCATTTTTGGGAGCTTGAACCTCGCGTGAATGCCACGACGCGTCATCGCAGCCTCCGGAGTATTTCTAATCCTCAGAGAAACGAATGACAAGTGTAAATAGTCGATGTTACTTAAATCACTTAATTATCCTCGGCGGCAGAGTCTCCGTTCGCGTTCGAACCGTTCTTCGCTTTGAACGGGTTTTTACTTCATGCAGCTCGTTTTATAGCTTCCGTTGACCTTGGGCCTGGCCAGGCCCTCACTATAGTTGTCCGGCTGCCATCATCCCCTCGCCCCTTCTTCCTTCCCCCGCTCTCCCCCTCCTCTTTTGCTCTTTCCTCTCCACAGCGCCCTTCTCCACCGAACAGAGACTCACCGCACCTGCTATCGCCGATCCAAATGCCTCTGGCTGTTTGCTCCCAACTATGGTATTTCTGATGCTCCGCGATCATCATCAGCTTCTCCACCATCCACCTCCGCGTCCCTTGTCTCTCCTTCGTTTGCCCATCCGTGAAACTCGTTACGGTGGCGTTCACCTCACTCCGCGAAGGCCGAAATATCCGGAACTTGTGTTCGCGATGTTTTCCACGACTTGGCGAGTCTGCAGAGCAGCTCTGACTTCCTCCTGCTCAGGGCAATCCAAAAAGCAAACTCTACGATTTCCAGCCAATTATCAAGACTTTCTCCATTTTCCTGCAGCCCTTTTACAAGTTCGTGGACCATCCTATGGTCCGTTGAATTTGCGACGGTAAAAGAACCAACTTCCGGTCGCTGGGACTTGCCTAGTCGAACGAATTAAGAAAAATCGCTCGAGATCATTCAATTGTGCCAAAAAGAATTTTTTTTAAATTTTATAGCGTAAAGGACGACGAGAAGGATGCGAAGGGACAAAAAGACAAAGTTCGAGAATTTTATTTCCTCGAAAACCGAGGACATTTGCGATTCAAAATCCTGAAAATTAATTATCATCAAATTAATGAATTAAGAAAAATAAAATTTAAAAACTAATGAAAAAAAATCAATGTATTAACCAAATCTACCAAATTAAGAAAAACAAATAATTAACGAAAAATTAAAAAATCGTTCAAGTTTATTGAATATTTGGATATTTTATAAAAACAAATTATTCTAAAATTCCATAAAATTCGATATTCGAGACCATGGACTAACGAATGAAAAGAATGAATTTGAATAATCGAATAATAAATAAATCCAAAAAGAAAATAAAAAATAAAATGAGTGCATAATTTTTTGTCACAAAAAACGAGGTCAATTGATAAAAAGAGGGAGAAGCAGATGGAAATGTGTGAACCAAATGAAAAGTACAAGGATATATAGATGGAAAGAGAGATAAAAGGATAAATACACGGCCGAATGACGAGGCGTTTGGGTTGGACACTTCAGCCGGCTGGCAAACTAGCTAAAGCAGCTAACCGAATTAGAGTATAGGCAGGAAGTGGCGGGAAACTCCGGAATTGCGCGGGGAATTCGTTGGAGGGCGTCACGGTTAGCGCCTCTAACCGTGTGCCCCTCGCATGCTCTTTCAACTCCACACTGAATTCCATGCGCCACGAGAGACCAACGCGGCCATAAACTTGGCCGGCCTCCCATCCTCCTTCTCTCCTTGCAAAAGGGTTTCACCACCGCGTCGTTACTAATTCATGTATAAGCCAAATTCCTCCGTCATGTTCACCGCTGGACCCTCCTATTCTATATATACGAATATATGAATATATATATATATATATACATAGAAATTAGAATATATGGGAATTCGTGAGTCTGGATATGCTTGGACAGTTCCTTTGGATGTGACGACCACTCTTGCACAAAGGCGCCAGCGCAATTGCGACTGTACTCTGTGAATCAGTCACGTTCTGCAAATTGTTAATTAGCTAAAGTTGCCGAGCCATCAATTTAGAAAGGCAACATGAAAAATTTCATTCCAAAGACTCAGGGAAGAGTGAGGGAAAAAATGATTAATTGTGACATTTAATTTATTAATCGAAGGACATTTTTGGGAGAAAAATCGTGCTGGATATTGAAAATTGTCTACGAGGATGTTGGATTTTTAGGTTTTTCAACCCTTCCAGAAGTACATGGGTCTTTTTGACCCAGGCGATGATTTTTTTTCATTTTTCAAACGTATATTTCGGAATATCAAGACTCCACGCATCATATGGGTCTTTAGGACCCTAGTGACAATTTTTTTTCCGAAAATCTCGGTTTTCGATACGATTTATTTCGAAAAAAAATGCAATGACTGTGACCACTGTGGGACTTTGAAAAATCATTGAGAGAGAGGAGTCCAGAATTTTTTCAGATTTTTTTCTCTCCAAATACGTGATACATGGACTGGCAGGACGAAAAGGACCAAAATGCCCCAGGACGCGACGAAAAAAGATTCACAGAGCTTTTATTAATTACGATGAAAGTTGGTGAGATATTTACAAGAATTGTGCGAAAGATAATGCAGGAAACAGGTCCTTAAGGATCCTCATGCGTTGGAATCATTGGAAAAATTTTGTCGTATGAATTAATTAGCTTCTGTAATCGTTAAATTATTCACAATTCAAATTTGTGAGATATTGACAGGAAATATCGAATGCATCGAATTGTGCGAAGGATAATGCAGGAAACAGGTCCTTAAGGATCCTCGTGCGTGAAAATCATTGAAAAAAATGTTGTCGGATGAATTAATTAGCTTTTGTGAATTGTTAATTTATTTACCATGCCGATTTAACGGTTTCGTGACCAGCGCGACGTGGAAATGTTTCGGTTTTAAAAAATGCAGCAGCGAATGCAACTTTCTGCATATAAATTGGGCAGGGATGGAAAAAAAATGGGTGCTTCCTGGCGGCCCGGAAATTCGCCATGCAATAAATCACACTTATCACTTTATTCGATTTGCTCGAGCGAAGAAAAGAAAAATGCGACGAACGAGATAGAGGTGGAATGTATTTTTTTGTCGAGATGACGAGAAATATCGTTGGGAAATGTTCAGGCCAAGTATGAAAATATACTGTCCTGTATTATATCGTGAAATGTTCCATTTTTTAATCCTAAAATGTTGCATTCAATTTCAGACTATTTTATGAAAATTCAACTATTATTTCCGTATGAAAAAAATGTTTGTGTTGATGGATCCAGCGAGCAGACTCTTTGTTAACGAAACGAGACCAACGAAAGCTTAATTATGACACGCTAGCTCGTCATGTCGATTAACCAACAATGCGAGATGTTGACTGAGCGTAACGAGCTGTTGCGCAGCTTTTCCTTTATTTTCTATCACTCGTATACACTCGTCCATAACTCTGCCAATGCTGTTATGAGTATACGATGCTGGAAGAGATCATAGGATATGTGGAAAAAGTCTCTCCCATCTAGCACGTTGACCTCTTTAATATTTCATCTTTCTAACGATCTCTTGCACGCAATATTACCACCAAGGAAGAAAAAAAACAACGACAACTCAGTCTCTTAGATTCATTCATTTTTTAACAATGACAAAAATGTCAAAAAAATTTTAATCGACATGAAAAATTCTCTGAAATTGGAAAATTTACAACGCAACACACAAATCATTCAAAATACTTTTTCAACAATTATTTGCTGCCAACAATTTGTGTTGATATCGAAAATCGCAATAATTAATCAGCAAATTAATGAATGAATTCAAATTAATACAAAAAATTAATAAGAAAATATTGTTCTTTGAATAAATAGAAAAAAAAATGTATTAAATTGAAATAATACAAAAATTAATACAAAAAATCAATTTATAAAGTTATTTTAAAATAATGAATTTATCAAATAAATAAAAAATTAATTATCAGTATCATTGTCATAAATCAATAATGAAAAAAATTATCGAAGAATTAAAAAATCTTGGAAATTTATTGAATATTCGAATATTTAATAAAAATCTATTTTGTTTTTTAATTCCATAATACTTTATATATTCGAGATCACGGACTAATGAATGAAAAAAAAAAACAAAAATTGAAGAATAACTAATAAAACTTGAAGAATAAAAAATAAAGAATAAAATAAAAAAATAATATAAATAATGAATGAAATAAATAAGTAGATGGTTGACTTTTGGTTGAAAATTTGGAGTTCATTAGGACATTATAATATTTCCATTTATTCTTGAGATGTATTCGTTGAGGAAAAAACGTAGTTGAACTCGGCGATAAGTGCATGTCTCGGAGTCTGGAGTTTTGTGGCTGTGTCACGGGGATTGAAAGAGTTGAGGGCGGTAGGTGGTTGTTTCTGAAGATCTGTGAGTCAGAAGGGGCTCTTGTAAGGTTTGGGAAAGACGGGATGACCCACGAGATATCCATTGGAGGAGTAACCTTTGCGAATTTCTCTCTCGCCCGTTCTCGGTTCTTACTCTTTTCCTCTGGTGTGCTCCTTGTGAAGTTTCTCAGGATTTATGATGCTCAAGGGGCAAGCTGCACGGTCGAGACTGGAGCTGGCCAACATGCTAGGAGGATTGCCATGAAATTCTACGGGTGAATACTCTCTCGTTGGTGTAATATGTTCTCGGATGTATATCTATTCATAGGAGGCTGTTACACACGAGAGAGCGATTCATCGTTCTTCAAAATTCCAGCTCGATCGTTCTGCACTCTTCTAAAAGTTTAAATGATCGAAATAATTGTCGGTCTCGATGAAAACGAGACTTTTCCTTCTCCGTAGGCCTCAGGGGAAGGGAATTCGTTTATTGGGGGCGATGGATCAGGTAAAAAAGAAAATGTAGCCTCTGGACCGTTTAGGTAGATGACCCAAGGACTTAAGGAGGTTCCCTACATACGACGATATCATAAAAATTCAATAAAATTTAGTGATAACATTCTTTAGCATCAAATACGATGACACTAATTTTTTTCTATTTTTTGTCTACATAGTTGTCGAATAATTTGAGTTTACATTATGCAAAGGATATACCTATATATATATATATATCTGAATCCTATGCATATGCATGCAGAGTCTAGTGTTCAGAAACTCGAAAACTATGTAGAAGAAAAATGTTGAAATTTTTTAAAATGAATATTTAATACTAAAAAGTATGCTCACAAAATTGCATAAAATTCTGTAATAATATGAAATTTTTAAATGTTTTTAACATTTCAACATTGTCGTGTGTGAAAAATAAAAATGTGAGTCTGAAAAAAGCGAGGACGTTCCATCAAGAAGGGAGGAAATCTTTGAGAGTTGCTGTGCCAGAGGCCGAACACAATATAGTTGAAGTGTTGGGGTCGTTCTTCGATGTAGAAATTGGGATGAAGTTAAAATCGCCAGGGAATATGCAACAGCCAGGATCTCGTGTGGAGGCAAGCTTTTGACTAAAACGTTTTGTACTGCATGGGCTGCGTGCTGCACTTTGCCAACATATGTATCCATATGGAGGTGGAAACATGAGGAAGCGTATGACCGCAAGGCACAGGAGGCACCAAAAGCCAATACCAACATGTCCAGAGTGGTCCGGGCAGGTCACTGGTGTAGGAGAGTTAGCTCGAGTGATGCTCCGCGTCGCAGAGACATGAGGCACAAGTGTCTGTGTTTTTTGACCGGGATGTGTGCGCGCCGAAGCTGTGAGAGGACAGCCTTGCTCCGCCGCATCCACAAGAGGGTTGAGATAGCCAAGGAAGAGCTTGAGGGAGACGTTTATCCTGGACGCGCAAGTTCCTTTGTAAGGGGTGACCCCAAATTCAGATCGAGTCCATTTCAAGAAGTCTCATTGCATCGCCACAGCCCTGAATCAATGATGAGCATGTGGCTGATGTTCCTCGAGTCCAATTTCTCATATAGACAGTCCAGATCTCCCGTCGAGCCAAAAAACAAATTTCATTTCAATAAATTCATGAATTTGTTTTTTCTTTTTATTTTCTTCACATTCCGCTGCATTACGATGATAAATAATCTTATGTCACGAAAAACTCAAAATTGTTCAATTTCAATAACTGTTAATATTAATATTCATATACACTCGTACATAATTGTATATAAATTCATACAATTGTATACAATTATATAGAAATTTATAAAATTCTATCGGGCCAATTTTTATATATTAAAAAAAAAGCTGTATATGGCCAATTATATCCAATTATATAATATAATGATAATATTTATTTTTATAATAATTATTATAAATATTTTTATATTCCATCATTTTTTTTTTTTCCATATCCAATTATTTGTATTTTTATTTTTATTTTTTTATAGTTATTCACAATTTATAATTTATATTGAACTAGTTTTATATTTCTTCATAATTATTATAATATAAATATAAGATAATAAAATATTTATGAAATTCATAGTAATTATTTATATAATTATAATTGTAAAATAATTATATAATATCCAATTATATAAGAATTTTAACTTGAGATCAAACATGCATGATCGATTTAATTCCAATGACCAAAATCCAGCATAAAGACTGAATAAATTGTGCCAAGTTCTGGAGCATAAACGATGAGCACGTGGCTGATGTTTCTTGATCGGAATTCGTCATTGAACATCGACGATCGATGAAAATTGAGGGAATAAGTTGCAGCATGAAAAAAAAAATGAATGTGGGTCCGTTTTGAGATGTTTAATTGCATTCCTAAGTGCAGTATGCATGATGAGTTCGCGTGGCTGATGTTTCTTGATCGATATTGTAAATCAAAGGGTATTCGAGTCGAGATACTGAAGTAAAAATAATTTTGTTCACGTTCTGATGCGATAGAGATGTTTGATGAGTTATCAATCAATGAAACGAGGCTGATGAATTGATGGCAAGTCTTGAGGATGCAGTCGACAATGCTGAACCAATGCTGATGCTGGTGGAGAATATTTGAATGGAATTCTGAGAGACCGGATACGCTTTACGTTCCACAGGCCTTGATCCGTCGAGGCAATCCAGTCCAAAGCGATATCTGCACGTTTGGCTTCCTCTTCGTCTCTATTCGTCCTGGTCTGACTCGGTCTTCTAGCCTCGTGCCTCATCGCAATAACGCATTGCATTTCGTGACGTTAATCAGGCTATGCCGAGCAATATGGGCTCGCGCATGTTGCCACTATATTACTCTACGAGTACTGCTGTATCCCCTCGACTTGTGTGGTATGGCTGAACCTTCTGCTACTAGCATTACGCACTATACTATTAATAATAATGCTCGGCCCGTAGCCCAATCTATTTATCAAGCTCTGGTGAAACGGCCCAATGTACTCGGCAATTATCGCTTTGGCGAAGCGATTCTCAACTCCCTCTTATATCTCTCTCCCTCTATTTACTTCTCTCTTTCTCTTGCAGAGACCCCATAAACACTGCTAAGAGAAAAGCATCGGCTGGGGCTTCACAGGCCAGAGATTAATCGACTCAGAGGTCTAAATTCTCGGCTACATCTGGCCGAATAACTCTTCAGACTTTCAAGCACAATGAGAATTCCATTGTCCACGTTGTTAGTTACTTCGTACTTTTACCAATGCACAGCTCTACACGTGTGCAATTTCCTACTTTATGATTCGGTTTGAATTCTACTAAACAGCTTTGTACATGTGTCGAGGTGGGGCACACATAAGTTCCTGCTGAATTTACTGCTCGCATACTCGACCAGGGTTAGATATAATTTTCAAATTCCTTCACCAGCTCCCTGCACTTGGCCACAAATTATTTAAAGCACCAAAGTCCAGTGGACTTGGGCGAGGTCAATACTTGGTTGGGTGAACGTTTAGTCATGGTTCCGAGGGCTTTTACGACGGGAGCAGATGCAATATGCCAGGGTGAGTAGCGGACCAGGATCCGTGGGTCTCACAGACCCGGATATGGCTGAATTAAGGTTTCGAAATTGTCAAAATCATTGAATTTTTTTGAAAATCGTTTTAAAAACAAGATTTTCGAAAAAAACGTTGTCGTTCGGGTCGAAAAGACCCATGTGTTCCGCGGGGGCTCAATATTACCTTTTATTTCAAAATAAAACGTTTAAAAAACAGAACTTTAGAAAAAAAAATTGTGTTTTGGCTCAAAAAGACCCATACCGTTCGCGGTGGTTTAGCAGAGACTAATATTTTTATAATTAGCTATGGATAATCCAAACAAGTAAGTACCGAGTTTGCCATGTTGAATGGTAACACGAGCGTCTGTGAGCGAGTCTTATCCAATGGCGAGACTAGCCCATCTGCATATTTGAGAGCTCACGACCATAAAGGATGAGGCCAAGAGGACTGGTCGGATGGTGAGCGTTCTGGCTGGACAGGGAGGCTAAGAAGCTTTATGCTATGGGCGATTCATCGATTATTCATAAAGGTATCGGTGGTCGTGAGAGAGAGAGAGAGAGAGAGAGCGAGAGAGGGGGGGGGGGGGCGAACAAGCGTCGCAGAAACTCTCGAGTCCGTGTACTTTGTGGCCTCTTCAGACCGCGCATGAGGCTGTTATGTAAGGGATGTGTTATACCGAGAGTAAGAAGACAGAGGACGACGGGAGAAGCGAAGGAAAAGAGAAGAGAGAGAGCCATCCAACCATAAACGTTGTGCCCAACTTCTACAACCATCTCTCCTTATATATGCTTCATAATTTACAGCCCTATTACGGCCAATCACACTATGTATACACACTCACGTCAATAAATATATACGTAGATATAATATGTACAGGCATATGCAAACATCGGTCCATCTTCAATTAAGCCCGAATAAACGGCCACGGCAAGAGCTTCCTTGGCCCATTAATACCAAACGAGTCATTTATTTAGCCTCTCTCCACTCAATTTCACGGTGGCTCTCGATATTACGCAAATTTACAGATTCTCGATCTCCTTACCCGCTTGCCAATCCTTTGAGCATCCAACTTGACATTTCTCTGGCAAGCATGTCACTCGAGCTGGAGCGATGTTGCCGGAGCAATATCGAGAACATCGAAAACAAACATGAGAACCACCATGTCTGACTACACACCGGCCGTATCTACTTCCAGCACGTCCCTACACTAATTTCCGACGATTAATTCAAAATATTCTGTCTCATCAAACTTTCCCTGGATTTTACGGTTATTCAGCTTTCTTCGATTTGTCTCTTAACCCGTTGACATCACACTCGCTTTAAGGACACGCATTCACGACACTGCTACAATTTTCATTTCGATTATTCAAAACTTTGTATTTTTTCGATGAATGCACTAAATTAATCTTGGAACCATACTTTTTAGGGGTCAAATATCCTGAGTAATCGATTGCAATGATTTTGAAATATGGATAATGAAATTTTATTTTCGAGAGATGGCCAATTTGAAGGAAGGAATTTGAAAAACTTGTTACACGCGAAATTTTCGTGGGTCCACATTGGCACCAGTGTGTGGTGTCTGCGTCAAACGATTTCATGATTTTTAAAATTACGAAAAAATGGTCTGACCGTGCGCTGACTTTTTCTACTGCAAAGACTGGTAATTGACAACTTTTCTTGAATAATTCCAGGCCACGAGGATCCAAAACTCTTCACGATCTTTCAGGAACTCGAATACATTTTGGAAAATTGCTTTTTTATCCATTTTGGAGAGGGATCGAATATAGAGAAATAATTCGTGAATTGTTGGCTTTCGTACCACTGGGAATTCAGTCGGTCTTCATTACAGTACAATCTACTTCTGTGCATATGAATAAATCATCGATATTATTACCCAACAAATTTCCTCAGCAGACTGTTTCCCATGTGCTTTCCTGCTGCATCTGTATATTGCGAATTCTCACGAAACTAAAAGCGGATATCTCTCGTTTTGCTCGAAAACATATTCGCGGGAATTAAGTACGTGCACACAGTGCCTCAGGTCCTTAATCTACGCAGCACAGCAGAGACGATGTTATACGTGCTTCGTAGGAATTTATACAAGCCTGCTGGGCTCTCTGCTTGCTCAAGGATCACGCTATATCGCCCGATGTAATATACACGTGTATTCTCGTATACGCCACAATCAATTTTCATCATTATACATTGTATATTGTCATTATACATTGCTTGTCAAATACAGCCACGAAAATGCTGCTTTTTTTGTTATTTCGAAACTTTCGTAATGATGAACTTTGGGGATAATTGAGAATTGCAAAAATTTCAATTTCCACAACATTTTCGACATGAACATTTTCAGTGAAAAGAGAACAAAAAAATTTCTCACCATGGCTTTTTTTTATGGGGTCTCATGGCGTCCTCCGCCATAAATTTACTAGCAGCGAGGAATGGTTCGTCTTTGATGAAATTATGAAAATATTTCCCAATAAACGAGCCTCTAATTTTGGAAATAACTCGATTGAGAACATTTTTTTTGCTTTTTTTTTTCAACATGGCCTTCCGGAAAAGTTTGTGGACGTTATGTTGAAAATATAAAATAAATAAGTGGGTAAAGGAATTTTCTATGAATCGAGGGATGAAAGGATGAGTCCCTGAGTTGTGGTTGCGTACGCCACACGTCTGGGCTGTATGTGTCAAAAGATAATACGGTAATCCACAGGTGCGTGGCTCTAGAATTATTACGAGAATCCTGTATGGAATGAACAGGAGAGTCCCAAAGCTTGTCAGGCTCTGAAAAAAGCGACGATTTTTCTTGTCCTTTTCCAGTCTCTCCAGGAAATTGAATTGTTCTCCAGGTTCATGGCGAAGCAATGACCAGAGACTCGGGGAAAAGGAACGTGAGTAGAAAATTGGAGCAAAAAAAATCAGCTTTCAGATTTTTTCTCGCTGTCACATCAATGCCTGAGAAAAAAAATTGTGGACGATTGAAACATAATGGATCGAAAAAAATTCGATCCTGAGGAATAAATCGACGAAATTAAATTTCATTCATTTTTAGAGCCTTCAATTTTGGTATAATTAACTCGACGTTTCCTCCCCAGTCGAGGACTATGAAGCTCGACTAATGGGTCCATAAGATTAGTCGGAATCTGGCGTTTCGATTTCACTCCAATCAAAGCCCAATCGATGCATTTCTCGTGATATTACGAAGCCCCAAAGATCGGTCCAACAGGCCGACAGTGACGAAGTAAGGAAAGAAATGTAAAAAATCGCTAAAATGGCTAATTATGGAAAATGGGAAAACCATTGACAGGACTGTTTAGATTTATTAGTCGGAGCCTCAACTGGATTAACGACCGACCAATTGACTCGAAATTTAAACTCAAGAGCAAAGTTTACTTAAGCCCGATTCAAAGTGTGTCTCAGTCAGATTAAAGGCCATTGGTGAATAAATTTGCCCCTCGTTACGCTCACGCAAAGGATCCACACAGTCACAAGGACATAGAAAGCTCCAGGACCCCGATAGACATCGATTCAGCCACGCCGAACGAGTAACTCGCTCTGGATGTGAAACTTCGTTCACGATTTGCCTCTTTATTTATAAGCATCGCCAGATTATGGGCTTTGTAGTTTTCCTTCCACCATGGGTTCCCGTACACGCACTCCAAAACAAACGCCACCATAACGGATTGCCCTCATGAAATACGCGCTTCTGGTTAATTTCGTGAAATATTGACGTCGTAAAAGCAACTCATATAATAACATCCGAACAATGCATACGGGACGCAGACACGGGGTGACCCAACTCGACTGACAGCCATAACGTCGAGCCCCATGACTTTGTATTTTTAATTAATTTATTTTTTTTTGCATTTTTTTTTTTTATTTATTAATTTTTTTTAATTAAAAAAATGTCCTCAGGGCCTGAAAAAATATTGAGAATTCCCATAAATTTCATTGTTGAGCGTCACGCGATCCTGCACCAAAAATGAAATAAAAAACGTCGATATTCTGTCGAAAATGGTGAAGTGTATTTTTTATAGTAATTCCAAAAATTTCTTTATTTTGACAATATTTTTCATTCCTAACGAAACTGTCAGGACAATTCACGATTGCGATGACAAAAATTTAATTTCGACGAAGATACTTTGTTCAATTTTTCGCGGACCATCGACCAAATTTCAGTGATTTTTTAAAAAATAGCTTAGTCGAACGTTTCCAAAGAAATATCGATCTTTTTCAACGAATGTTCTTTTCCGTGTGTTAATTTCGTGAAATTCGCGATTTTTCCAACCGATTAGAATTTTTTATGTATTTTTTTTTTCGTCTGAGAAATATCGATCAATATTAATTTTTTTTTTTTGTATCATGTATAGGTTGTCGATAAAAATCGATCGTTGAATAAAAACGATTGGGGTCACCCTGTAAATATAATTATCTAACGCCGTGGCATAT